>JAECUM010007072.1:0-149896 GCA_016617855.1 Megalonaias nervosa | reverse complement strand
TGTGTGTGTGCGCGCGCGTTTGAGAGAGAGAGAGAGAGAGAGAGAGAGAGAGAGAGAGAGAGAGAGAATAAATCGTGACTTGGATGGATGGTAGCAATACCTCAGTTACAGGCAGTATGGGTGTGGCTGCAGATTGATTGGTGCAACATTGCTAGGATTTGTTACTAAAGCTTCGAAGTAGTTGATGAGGAAATAAAGAGATCGTACGCTAGTACGCTGTGAGGTAATAACAACATGATAAGCAAAGCAATAAGCGACAATGAGTTCAACCACGAAGAGTTTATTTTGATCACCAACACGTATAGCAGATGCAAAGAGGTTTAAAAAATGAGATTAGTGATGGACATGACAGAAATTCAAGATATAGAGAATTCGTTTCTGTTTAGATTAACGAAACAAACTGAAGGAGAAAGAGATTTGAAGCAACTTGATTAAAATCAGATCTCCACTGTCATACGTGAAGACCTGACAGCGACCGCATAGGGTCATTATCTGGTGACCTTTTAATTAGTCAATGGAAATGCAACCTTTCAAAATTATGAAAGTGAATCAAATTGTTCGGCACACATGGACGCTCTTCATCCACACTACTCAATCTCCAAACGAGAATATATAAGACTTCATCAGACTGGCTGATAAAATTAGAAATTATGGTAATAACAGAGGTCACCAGAACGTTGCCCCCTAAGTGGTCGCTGTCAGATCTTCACGTAGGACAGTGGAAATCTGATTTTAATCAGATTGAGATTAAAGAAACTTCAATATTATGCAAAGTCTATAATCTTGCCTTAGACAACGTGTACCAGAGGTACAATTGTTAGAACAAAGTAAGATGAACACGATCGTTGACTCCAAGCTATTTAAATCTTTCTTGTATAAATCGAAAATTATATTGCAATCGATGGCACTCCCTGCAAAAAAAAATATATACTTTTTTAGTCCAGTGGACGACATAAACGGTAATTTATCGATATCGTTCAAAGCAATAGAGTTGTTTATGGATATATCAATATTTCCGATGAACTCATAAATAATATGATTTACTATACAGAGGATGATAATTTGAAAGATATTAAAACATGGAGACAAAATGTATACTATAAATTAATTTTAATTTAACAGAATGGCAGCGGAAGCGTTCACAAACTCTCAGAGATAAAAAAAACACCTTTGATTACACACACACACACACGAACGCACGCACGCACGCACACACGCACAAGATTTTAGACGCACAGGAATTGTTCACTACTTCATCTGTTGCTATACATGCCTTAAATCCCGCAGGGCAAAGAGTAGATGAAATATTTAACATTCTGCAGAAGATAATGAGTGAAATAGAAGCTTTGGAGAATGACTTGATGATTATTATACCCAATGGAAGATTGTTTTACTTTAATGTCACAGTAAGGGTAATTACATAAAGACTTAAAGAACGAAATCTACAGACAATCAATAGATCATAAAAGTAATATAAAGTTTGTATCACAAAAATACTCCTTTGAGAAACAAAATAATAGCTGACACCAGTAGCCTATAGGAGTTGCATAAAGTTGCATAAAATGACACTAGCAGCCTGTAGGAGATGTTTACAATGACACTAGCAGCCTGTAGGAGATGTTTACAATGACACTAGTAGCCTGTAAGAGATGCATAAAATGACAATAGTAGCCTGTATAAAATGACACTAGTTGCCTGTAAGAGTTGCATAAGAGATGCATAAAATGGTACTAGTAGTCTGTAGGAGTTGCATAAAATGACACTAGTAGCATGTAGGAGTTGCATAAAATGACACTAGTAGCTGTAGGACTTGCATAAAATGACACTAGTAGCATGTAGGAGTTGCATAAAATAATGACAATAGAGAGATAAAAAAAAAACAAACACAGGATGCAAACAAAAAGACGAATGTGAATTGCAGACCGATGTAGATCTAGAAACACAGTTTAAGAATTATATATTAGACATTTAAGCGAACAAAATCAAAACGATAAACTATGTGGGAACATTATAAAACAGAAACTGAGCACCAAGCGGGGAAGCTGCTAGTACCATTTTTATACATCTTAGGTATGACTCGGCATGGGGTTCGAACCCGTGACTTCCCGCATCCGAGGCGGACGCTCTAACCAATTTGGGAACCGGAACGGTCAATAGATGTAGATAAAACTTCAGCAGAGTTTTCCAAATTGTATCAAGTGTATCATTGATGCAATTAAAACCGAAATAATCTAAAATACATTGATATTCAAAACTGAATAAACCTATATACATAATACGTTTGACATGCAAACAGACTCTATAGGAGAGATAAATGATGGGAATAAATGAGTGAAAAGTACCTCAGTGTAGTTCAATCGAGTCACTAAAAGATAATATAATCAGCGTTGGAGGTGTTGTTACGACTCTTTGGTAACAAACTAAGTAACTAAAAGAAGCAAAATCAACAAGTTTTGTAAAACATAAGAAAGGACTTAATTATCAAACTTATAAAGTGAAAATGTGAGAGGAACTTACAGCATTATGTTAATCCAGAAGAATCCTGATAAAGTTCTATGAAAGTCCAAAATGAATGAAAAGTTATGCTTAAATTTCAAAACCGCAAATGTACTGGTCCGCCATGAATCGTGACGTTGTCAAGATGGCCTAGTCCAGAATTCCTTTAAATAATTCTCAACAGTTCCAGAATAATATTATAGTCCAAATAATGGACACTATCTATTCCCACTGAACAGTCGAAACAAATGTTTTTCTTGTCTAATATATCTAAGTTCAACATAAAACATGTCTGCAGACTTAAAACAGGAACTCAAGAAATGAGGATGACTCCAAAATCGGAATGAATCTGATTGCTCGGTTTTTTTCCTTATTTACACGTTCTACTGCGACTCTGTTTCAAAATATACAACAAATGACAGATCATACTACTTATTTTATCGCGAAACTAATATTCATGTGACCTAGCCCATCCAACGGAAAATTACTTAATTCTTCTAGAATGGTCCAAACCCTATCAGCCAATGAGAAATTAAGCCAAAGTCGTCATTAAGACTGTTATTAGTACTTGTCAACACATATGTAAGAATCTACCGCTCCCGTGGTCTAGTGGTTAGAGTATCCGACTTGGATGCAGAGATCGATTCCCGGCTGAGTCATACCAAAAATTTATAAAATAAATGGTACTAACATCTGTCTCGCTAGGCGGTCAGCATTAAGAAGTTAGTGTTAGGACTGGTCGGCCTGCTGTCAGGATAATGTGACTGGGTGGGACATCATGTAACATGTCTGCGGCATGATGACCCAGACATCACTATGAATTGCCACATTGCAGACATCGTAGCGATATGACTGAAAAATTGTTAAAGCTATTTAAAAAACCAAAACACACACACACACACACACACACACACACACACATATATATATATATATATATATATATATATATATATATATATATATATATATATATATACACGTAAGCATCTATTTATAGATCTTATGTAATATTACATCTTATCAGACTCGGGTCACGTAGTCAAAATCTGACTAACGATATTCTGTACAGTTTACAGCTGTGTGTGTGTGTGTGTGTGTGTGTGTGTGTGTGTGTGTGTGTGTGTGTGTGTGTGTGTGTTTAACCTTGACATGAAGTGTAAATTGTGTGATTTTGAAATGCTAATACTATGAAATAATTGAAAAACTGGTCCAAAATACTAAAAACAACCCTACCGAATAAACTCGTAAAATAAACACAGCATTTGAGTTCATAGCCATGTAGCAATAGTCATCATTTTCTCAGTTCAAAAGTACCACCATTGGAAAATTTCTTATGGCTCATTAATATGACTAACCCAAAACTGATCCATTAAGTTTATTTTTGGTGGAGAGAAAAATTTAAAACTAATATTAATAAAAGTCCGACTTCGTAGATGCAAGCCACAGTAGAGGTTTTACTTCTTTTTAGCAAGTTGTTCATAAATGATTGTAATCAATATAATTTCTGGCATTAGGTTGAATAGAGTTTCTGGCATTAGGTTGAATATAGTTTCTGGCATTAGTCTGAATATAGTTTCTGGCATTAGGTTGAATATAGTTTCTGGCATTAGGTTGAATATAGTTTCTGGCATTAGGTTGAATATAGTTTCTGGCATTAGGTTGATTATAGTTTCTGGCATTAGGTTGAATATAGTTTCTGGCATTAGGTTGAATATAGTTTCTGGCATTAGGTTGATTATAGTTTCTGGCATTAGGTTGAATATAGTTTCTGGCATTAGGTTGAATATAGTTTCTGGCATTAGGTTGATTATAGTTTCTGGCATTAGGTTGAATATAGTTTCTGGCATTAGGTTGAATATAATTTCTGGCATTAGGTTGATTACAGTTTCTAGCATTAGGCTAAATATAGTTTCTGGCATTAGGTTGAATATAATTTCTGGCATTAGGTTGAATATAGTTTCTGGCATTAGGTTGAATATAGTTTTATTTACATCTATCAGCACAGTCTGGCCGTTGCTGTGAATGGACACTGGCCTGCTCTAGCATTTCTCTCCCAGAACATGTTTCTTTTTATGATACCATCATTCTGAAGAGCCGCTGAATGTGGAAATGAACTTAAATAATTTTGAATAAGGCATAAGAATGAGTAAAGTAAAACAAGCAATATATTAATATATAAAAGAGTTTAAACAGAAAATAAAACTACAGTAAAGGTGTACAAATTCTGAATTGGTTCAAGTCAGGAGTGTTCATAGGGTATTGATTTAAACTGAATTTAGGAAATATAGTTTAAATTATTCTAGACATAAAATAAAAAGGAGAGTATTGTTGGACAGTTATGTAGCCTGAAAATTGCACCATAGAGATTAGTAAACAATTATTTATCAGATTCTGCTCCTTCATGCTTTGCGAAATAGAAGTTATATATAGTACATGCTTCTTGTCATTATATCATTCAGATACAAAAATCAGGCTAACACACACGCTTTGTCAATGTATTTATTAAAGCTGTACAATTATTTAGATTTTGATTCGAATTTACTACATTGGATTAGAAAGAGTTTAATTTGACTTTAATACATTGGATTTGATAGATTTTAATTTGAATTTACTACATTGGATTTGGTAGATTATAATTTGACTTTAATACATTGGATTAGATAGATTTTAATTTGGGTTTAGTACATTAGATTAGATAAATTTTAATCTGAATTTACTACATTGGATTAGATTTTAAATTGACTTTAACACATTGGATTAGATTGTAATTTGACTGTACTACACTAGATTAGATAGATTTTAATTTGACTTTATTACATTGGATTAAATAAATTTTACTTTGAATTTACTACATTGGATTAGATTTTAAATTGACTTTGCTAAATTGGATTAGTTAAAATGTAATTTGAATTTACTACACTGGATTAGATAGATTTTAATTTGAATTTACAACATTGGATTAGATAAATTTTAGTTTGACTTTAATACATTGGGTTAGTTAGATTGCAATTTGAATTTACTACACTGGATTGGGTAGATTTTAATTTGACTTTAATACATTGGAGAATTGGACTTTGCTACACTGGATTAGATAGATATTATTTTCGGCATAGTACATTGGATTAGATAGATTTAAATCTGTCTTTGCTACATTGTATTGGACAGATTTTAATTTTCATTGACTACATTGGATTAGATAGATTTTAGTTTGACTTTGCTACGTTGAATTAGATAGATTTCAGTTTGACTTTGCTAGATTGGATTAGGTAGATTTTAATTTTCATTGACTACATTGGATTAGATAGATTTTAGTTTGACTTTGTTACATTGGATTAGATAGATTTTAGTTTGACTTTGCTACGTTGGATTAGATAGATTTTAGTTTGACTTTGCTACGTTGGATTAGATAGATTTCAATTTGACTTTACTAAATTGGATTAGGTAGATTTTAGTTTGACTTTGCTACATTGGATTAGACTGATTTTAATTTGACTTTACTAAATTGGATAACATTTAAATTGACTTTACTGAATTGGATTAGATAGATTTTAACTTCACTTTACTACAAAAAAACAACGTGTTGCTTTCTCAACAGACGTTTGAAAGGAATGCGAACAAAATCTTTACAGTGTAGGGCAATCACAGGCATGTATTAAATAACGAGACTGAACTACAAGGGAGGCCATATTCTTCCAGGATATAAATTAAAACTGGCAGTGGTATCACAATTTATTACTCATAAATAGAATGGCATCTGCATGAGTAATTTATTGAGGAACAATAACTGTCGCTTTGCATCTCCAGGAGATAAGTGTTGTTATTTCTCTCTCTCTCTCTCTCTCTCTCTCTCTCTCTCTCTCTCTCTCTCTCTCTCTCTCTCTCTCTGTGCGAGCCAGAGGAATATCGAAAACACCCAATGCTTTCTTCGGTATATCGTAAGAGGCGACTCATGGATGTTACCATTTTTCACTGGAATGCGTCCGATGACTATATTACAATTGAAAACGTCTTGGACTCTTTAAAAGACAGCGGTTTATATAACAAGCAAACCGAATCGGCATTATTTAACCAGGATTGTGCTGATGTGCCGTCAGACCCTGATATAGCCTCGATATGCTCTCTCTATTTAGCATTCAGCTGTTCACTGCAGTGAAAACCTACAGACTAAAAATAGAACAGTACAGTTATCAAAACAGTACAATTATCAGCACATCCATCGGGAAATACAAGTACTACGAAAAGCATTGCAGCTGTGGATTAAGAACCGTATAATTTCGTTATCGATCCCATCCGCCGTAACGAATGACTGTTAGAGATTGAAACTGCATATCGACGAGATTCAGTATTGATTTGATATTTGTGCCACTTCAGAGAGTCTTATGGGCAGTAAACAGTTTCAGTGATCTAGTGGATTAAGGCGACGCGCTGTGTGATATAAACAACGTCGTTTTGCTATTCTGACTTTCAATGTGGCAGCCTTGGATGCAGTCTTGAACTTGACAGGAAAATTAGTAGTTTGCAAGCCTATTAGGCCCGTATGCAATACCGTACATGCTTCGGTGCAAAATGTATCTCAAATTTGCCTGGATTTTGTGTGGATAAACGTTGCCTACACCATCCCCTTAGGGAAAATGATCGGACGCGATATAAAAAACGGTGGGTATCTTGTTTTTAATCACTTTAGTGAGAAATTCTTCTGTAAATGTCATTTTCATTTATTTATTCTTTTTGGGACTATATAAGATACAATCTGACACGAAAATTTGTCCTAAACCAGGGCGCGATGAATTAACCGATAAAAGCGTCTAATAGTCGTTTGCTCAAACAAAATGTTATAATACAATTGTCACACCCCATGTATTTTCTCACGTCAAATCAAACGGGTAGGTTTCATATAATTCTCACGTGAAATCAAACGGATAGATTGTTGCCTTTGCTTTTTTATTTCTTCTTAAACTTCTTCATAAACTAGCGTCGGAGATGATAATTATTGATCCAGTGGTGAAAGGTATAAAGTCATAATGACGTAGATAATAGAGAATGTGAATAATAGCTTTAAAAAAAAATTGATGGTTATGAATAAGTTGAACAGCTTCAGTTTGATTGAAATCGAGATTACTGATATAATGGAGAACACCTATAAAAGTTAATATTCTGACTATTGGAATTCCCTCTTCATGCGTTTCTACTAACCAATCGGACAAGGCGTTGCGATTCGTTTTAGGGAGAGTTATCGCTAGCAACCGTATATTCCGAATAATGTTTCTTTATTTCAAGCAGCATGAAAATTGTAATTTGATTGGTGAATCAACAGGTCAACAGAACATTGCCACGTATTTTAATCTGATTGGAATAACGTATGCAAGTTAGCTGAGTTTTCTCTACGCGAAAATGCATATGTATGTATGTATGTATGTATGTATGTATGTATGTATGTATGTACATGTCATGCACGCTGGAATAACCATTCGGCTTAATGGTCGCTTCAGTTTAAAAGGGATTATACAAGCTTGATTAGTCAATATTTTAAGTTCAAGCCTTCAGAAGATCACGCATATCAAATGATCTGTTTACTGTGCCATTATTTCCTTTTAATTGTCAGTGTCAGTTGTGACACATAAAACGGTAAGTTCACCTATTTCGTTTTTCCATCATCCAACAGTTTGCACAGAGCTGTGTAGGTATATGCTTGTATCTCATATCTGACAAAAATGCGCGTCTAGGGGCATGCACTTAATTAAGATTTGGGGAGACATAGGACAAGAATTTGCTGGATAACCGCGAGCCCGCGCATTCAGTCTATTTATGTACACGTGTTTTATTGTAATTAGGCACAGATGACCAGAAACCTAATAGAAATAAATGGATATTAGTAAATGAAGGTTGGCATGAGCATGCACACGTGTTCTATTGGATGGCACGGTTTGCTATCACTTAAATGAAGTCCGTGACAAATTACATGTACGATATGCGGATCCTAGTTAATGTCTTTTCTATCCTCTTGTAAAGCCCTGGTGCACTGTTAATTAATGAAGTCCATGCTTTGCTATCCTTTATAATTCTCTGTATTAAACTTCATCTGTTTGTTACGTTCTGCAGGAAAACATGCGTATCATAAAGACCTTTCTTGCCTGAAATTTCGAGACCCTTATTTAACTACAAGTATTCGCATATTTTCCTTGCCGGAAATATCGTGACCCTTATCTATCTACAAGTATACGCATATTTTACTTGCCTGAAATGCCGAGACCCTTATTTGTTTACAAGTATACGTATATTTCACTTGCCTGAAATGCTGTGATACAAATGTTTGACTCTGTCAGTGTAGTAACAACTTGCAAAATCTTTCATCTAATACTTTATTCTATTTCAGAATGCCCTACATAGCTTCTGATGTGGATTCAAGTGTCTTATTCACTGTCTACTGCCGACAATATTTCAGCTTCTACAATTGTACAACTAGATTGCAAGGGACAGAATAAGTTTCGTCATGCCAAGTGAAATTATAGTTTTGACATTTGTGATTAAAGTCTGGTAACTGAGCCTGAAATATTTCATATAATTCATTTTGGTAAATATTTATTAACCATGCGCCTGTGAGTGGATATTACTACATGATGATGACTACACCGCGAATCTTGGATTAAAAACGGTGAAGACTGAATCATATCTGTCACTCACTTCTATATTTCAGTTTGAAAACATGCAATAGCATGCATGTAAAAGTTTGTTTAATATGAGATATTAACAACACATTTCATCTCCGAAAAATGGCGTCGAGAATGTATATGCGAAGAAGCCACGAGAGAAAGAGGCCTTGTCTACAGCCGGATACTTTCGTGCCGCCAAACAAAAGTGGGTCCGCCTCTAATGCTGGCAGTGACAGTGGCTCCAATCTGCATCTTCCCACTGGGAACGAAATAAATCGACAGTCTTTCCCAACGGGCGTCCTGGATACGAATGGAAGCGAAGGAAGTACACTGACGTCCGGCGGAAGTGCTCGGTCTTCGTCAACTCGAAATTGCCCAGATACACCATTAATCGGGTTGAAAAATCTGAAGGCAATGGATACGATAACGCGTAGATTAATCAACTCTAGATTTCGCATATTTTGTCTTGGCTTGACTGCCATTTTGTTGGTCGTTGTATTCATGTCTCTCTACCGACTGCTTACGTGATTCGCATAAATTGGATATACAGGCCACGTTAGTTAGTTTTCATTGTAATACACCTAGTGATAACGCTCCAGGAACATACGAAACGAAATGAACTGCAATTATATTTGAGCCCGTCAATGTCAGAAAACCTATATGTACAGCTTTAACAACTCGGTGAAATCCTTTATACTGATATGGGGACTTGGTGAATGCGAACGTTATGCAACTGTACAAAAATGAAATATGTTCATCATAGAGGAAAGAAGACTTGCCAGTTCTGTTAAACATGTACTCTGATTCGGAGACCAGGTCATCTTCAATGGGCAAGAACTGAGTCACTGCTATAGTAACTGAAATAAATATACATATTGACCAAACATTTCGACAGCTGAATCAATGTAAACAATACTAGAACTGCATTAGGGCTTTCTAAAGTTAGAAATCAAAATATCTGGAATCAAACAAAGGGGATCAGACTATTTTGTTTAGATTAATTTCTTTTCAGGTCGGATGTTTTTGTATGTCTCTGTGAAAATTGATGCATTCTAGTCATCGAATGGCAGGAGCACACGTACTAGAATATTGGTGAAGGCAACAGTTCCTGTGCCCGATATTTATTTCACAGCAGCAAAAATTTCAACCACACAGGTAAATGTATAGAAAGTTCGGTACACCATGACATATATTTTTTCGACTATATTTATTCCTAAGTAGACCCGGATCCGGCACGAGTAATCACCGAATCTATTGTATATAGCCTTATAGAAACTGTATACGTCTGATATATCTTAGCACGAAATCTTGATCAATGCTTATATTATCTACAGTTCGCAATACTGCCTTTGGAATTTGATAGTGTAATGTTACCTAACACATTCCTTCAGAGTTTATATTATTAAGATTTAAGTTTCAGACTCAATATTGTATTTAGTTGGATACTACTTGCATTTTATGGTTTACGGCTAACTCCTTAAGAATAAAAAATCTCTTTCAAATAGAAACATTTTTGTCAATCTCCAATCTTTTCATAATTAAATATCCCAGACAAAAATAACTGCTTGAACCTGTAATTTTATATGTACACTCTCTCTTGTACCGTAATCTGGCAGATACAACGCCTAAGCATTGTGAAAAGAACCTGTCCATTTTTCCACATTAAAGTAGAGGATGAAATCCACTTCCTGTTAGTATTCAAAGCTTATGAAAATATGAGAGTGACTTTCATCAGGGAATTGTTCACAGACATTTGAACCTTGAGGAAACAGTAAAATAAGTGTGAGTTTTGGAACAGGGCACAAAAATCTTGGGTCCAATGCGCATAAAAGTTCAATTTTCAACCTTCTGCAGATGTGCGGGATAATTAGCCAATCAAAACTAATGTCTTTTATACCCCTAAGCATCCCGTAAGAACAAAAATCTCTGACAAACAAGTGTGGTTAGATGTATTCAGAAGTAACCACCAGAATGCGTTTACTAACCCCGTTCAGGCGAAAATGAATAGAATCGCCAGAGGTCACTTAGTACTAATATTAGTACCCCTACTTCGTGGTCGGGGTGCCAACACGAGCCTATACATATCACCGGAACAGCCGAGTGTGATTCACAACCGGTGCTTTTTCAGCCTACTGTCAAGTTTTGAACAAGTTCCTTACATATACCGAAATAAATTAAACGGTCCTCTTATTTAATACCAGAATAGCTATAGAAATACTTGTAAAATACCGTTTACCTTCTTTATCCGATATTTTATTTTGGTTCGTCCTCCATATTAGCTCAACTACCTCCTTTTTATGCTTGGTTGTTGTATGTGCCATACACGGAAATCGACGCCTTATTTAGAAATATAAACAGATAGTAAATAAACGTAAACAGGTAGTAAATACGGTATGCAGTCAATAATGTATGGTAGAATATCCAAATAGGGCATAGCTAGCCTTATTCGGAAACGAGTTACTGCGAGAATCTAGTGTTATCTGTTATGGTGGACAAAGTACGGTTAGCGTAAACATAATATAATTTACCTGATACAGACTTAATAACTTTTTCATTAGCCAGGCTTCCTATAAAGCATAACTTAGGTAGTAGAATTTTACTACAGTCATCATTATGTCTTTGACAATATTTTTATTTGCACCTTTATAAGCAATAGAGTGAAATCAAGGTTTCAACCACGTCGAGGCTACGACATTGCACCTTGGGCCAATGAATTAATAAATGACATTCTATCATTATATCCTAAGTTTGAACTGTCCAGAGACTTCTGGTCTCTAAACTAGATCTGTAATGCAAATATGGAACAGTTTTGTATGATGTAGTCTTGTATTCTTTTTTGTACACTATGTTGTAAGAAATATTCTGTACAATAAACGTTTGAGTTTGATTTTTTTTCTCTCTCACCGTTATCGCTGCTTATACTCGTTAGTATTTTGTTTTCAGGTATCAAAGCATCTTAGTATTTACGCTGAATTATATATGCCATGTAAATATTCTATATTTTGAACGTGTTATTTGCTAGAAAGTATGTGTAGTAATAGGTGTCAGTATTAATGAAGCAGAGACGGGTATATGGAAACTTCATTCTCAGTCCATAACGAATGACTTGAGTAATCAGTGATATTCCTTTTAAAGGACGTTGAATCTAAATCATTAGTATCATTGTGTGCATAGTTCTACAGGTACTAATGCAGTAAGGTTTCTTTGCAACATCACCATGTTACTCATACAAAGCGGATGATACTATGGGCAGTTAATTTGTTTCGATAGAACTCAAGTTTTGAGATCAAGTCAGTTTTCGGAAAAAGAAATCCTGCGTGGCGAATTTACTGCAGGTGGTAAATCACTAAAGATTTCATAAGGTGTCTTGTACTTTTCGGTGATTTTATCATTTTCTTTCACATAACTCTTATTTAAACTTTTCTAACTGCATGATAAGTGGTTTATTTCATCATTGAAGAAGCAACAGAAGTTGCTGTCGGATCATTTTACGTCTCATGCCTTTCAGACTTCACGGAGCTATGATAAAGCTCTTCACAGATCATAATTTTTCAGAATATATCACGAACACTTTTAGCCAAGAGGATTTTAGCGGTAATTAATGCGTACTGTACTATATACCTATATTGCCGGTATCACTATATGATATAGGTCGATCGTAATTAGGGTTTTACAAATTTGAACTTAACGATGTTTGCAGATTGTACTATTTCTTAGAGTGAATAATATTTAATCACTTATGTTAGATTGAAACACATTTTTGTTTGCACTACACACAACCTAGAAAACAAAACCACTTTTCGAGTAATTTCTTTTGAATGTTAGCAGTCACACAGGTAATGTCAAACAAATTTAGCTTTTTGTTGATTTAGTACGATCTCACAAGTATAAAATTAAATCAAAGATACAAGATTTTTAAAGATATAGGTATATTTTTATCTCTTGACTGCTTGAATAAATTGCTTGCGATGTTCTACATCACCGAAAATAAAGAACTCCCCATTTCATCCATCGTACTTATCAAATTCTTCCAATTCGATACGAAAGCCATTGTAAAGAAAAGATTGCAGCGCAGTAAGCATTGATTTCACAAAAGCAGACAACCTTTTTTGTGTGTAAATTTTTAAAATTATTCTTAGTGAATGTAGTAGAAGCGAGAGCAGGGAGTACTTACTTTAATGCGTAGATGAATATATAGATTTTTTGATGTAGCGTGTGCTTTAAAAACATGTTGTCAGCTGGACATTTGTCGAGAACTGAGAACAGAGTTGATAGTTTGAAGAAATTAGAAGATTTCCGAGCTTTTGAAAACAACAACAACAGCAAATCAAATAAGGATCTCCGATCAATGAAACTCATTCCGATATGTAATCTTTATCACTGCAACACTGTGCAGCTAATTGAACAACGAATGGCCCTGTGTGGCCGAGGGATTTAAAGCACTCGCCTTTATCCACCATCCCATCACATATCTGTCTGCGTGGATTCCAGTCTCGAGCTCCGCCAATGTGGGTGTATGAGAAAGCTTGGCAATGGTTTCTCGTAGGTTGGTGGTTCTTCCTGGGGTTTTCCGGGGTTCTTCCTGCACCAGATAAATTAGCCGCCATGTATAGTCTATCATGTCCTAATTGGCATTAAACCAACAACAACTAATTGAAAAACGGTCAAATAGTTTGGAATCATCAAAGAATTAATATGAAAATAAAATCCTAAGAGAAAACTGACTGAACATTTCACAATACAGTACCGACAAGTTGATCCGTGTCACTTTGATTTTATTGTAGCTGATCATTGAGCCAAATTGCTCCGAGTCTCGCCTTCTCAGGTTCTTTGAATTGGTATTTATGTTGGAGTGAAATTCCGCCGTACCCGTCTAAGGATGTCGTGAAAGTTACAGCGGAGGTTCTGATACTGCACAACTATTCTCGTTTCAGTCGCCTTCCACTTCCTTCTTTAATTTCTCCTTTGCTCTCAGACTCGATCTGTCTATGAATGATGTCTGCACTGCACTGAACAGAGTGTCTTTTATCTTCCCTTATTGAGGTGGTATGTTCCTCGTCTTGAGCTATTCTGAAGATATTGATTAATCCTGTCCACCGAAATAAATCTGGCGTTAGGAAGCGATTTAATCTCTGGACATCACCTTTGCATTTTGAACGTCCCAGCGCTCCGATCCACAGTCCCATCCCTTGAAGATAGTTGTTCCTCCGTATCCTTTCATTCCTTTGTTAAGTACCGAATCTCATCGTTGAAAGGAGTTGTAGTCTTTATTTAATTTTCGGGCGTCGTATTGCAGTCACCGAATTCTGAAACTGCTCAATATATCTTCATTCTGTATTGTACTCAACGACCTATCCCATCGCTGCCACCAGTTTGTCGAGGATCGCACTCTGCCACACTCCTCAGTCTCGCCTTCGCAGTTTCTTTTGTGGATCTTATTGTAAGTCGTCCACTAATCGTTGACTGAGTCGTTGGCTGGGTCTTGGTCTGAAATACCGACTGATCGTGAGTCGTGGTCGTCGCTCCTTCAAGATGGATCTTCAGCAGCAATCTGTATTCTCATAAATAAACTGCCAACAAAATTTTAGCGCTCTATTAACGGACATTGGAGCTCTTTTGCACCATTTCACTCGAAGCAAACGTATTATCTATAGCTCTTGCTTAGCTCATGCCACATCACTCCATACTATACCACCATCGGACCAACAGTTGCCTGATATATGTAAGGATTGCAAATAAGCTATGGGTGTATTGAAACAACATCAATGGCATTACAGCCCTTTGGGAATATATAACCAGAACATGAAAACACTAATATCGGAGTAATATACAGATAAAAAGGAACAACCCTAAATGTATATAAACCTCTGTATAGAGATTTTCCTTTTCTATTTGTTTTTTTCCCAAATATTTAAGTTCTTCATATTCTAATTACTTCACAATATATTGATATGATTTCAAAGGCCTGTGATACAGTGGATCAGTAGAGGACGAGTTCGATTTGCTATCTGAGTTAATCTACTTGAATGAATTTATTTGTTTGTGAGCCGTCAGACATCCATAATTGTTAAGGGTCCAATAGGCCTCAAATAAATATACTGTTGTATGTTTTCCGCCGCGGCCAAAAATGAAAAAAAATCTTTTAAATTAAAATAAAGTGGTGGAGAATAATTTGTTGGTCTACTGACAGTTTATACCACGATAAACGCAGGAGAAATGACTTCAAGCTCTAATAACTACATTCCTGAACTTATCAAGCGTAAAAAAACAACAATATAACATTAAAATTATATGCTTGGTAGTCCATTTATTCGTGAAATACCAGTTGAAGAATTCTTCAACTTTTAAAAAATCCTCACTTTTCCACGAATATAAAGCAAGTTAATTTTCAAAATAATGCCGAATATTATGACTGTTTTTTTTTTTTATAAGCCTAGATGCTGCTTAAAGTTAAGTGAAAAACTCAGTGTTCCCGACGATACAAAATAAAAAGATATTCAAAAACATCAGCTGAGGAAGAATAATATAAATGTTTCATGAACTCGGAGCATGTGTCAGCCACAGAACAATTATACGAAACTCGATTATAATAATTCCCTTGAATGCGGATACATTTGATGAAAATTCACGCCACGTTCTAAATTTGTCTGACACATTTTTAATTTAAACTCCCTCTTTCGACTTTTTAAATCTGTAATTCACTTGATTCGCATAGTAAATAGAGACTGATTTTTAGATGTTAGAAACTAGATATATACTCAGCAGGTATTAAAATGTCAATCACTGCAGATAAACACTGGCTTTGTGAGATGAAGGGATTATTGAGCCCACAGAGGGTTAACTCATTCAATCCAACCCGAGAGTTCAGATACTACCTATTTATCGGACAAAACTGGAGCTTCGGACAAGATACACTTAATGGATCAGATTTACTTATAAAATGCTTCTAAACAGGGAAATGTGACTTTGTAGTTTAAAAATGTATATTTCTTGCCCAAAGCAATATACATTCAGGTAATCGTTTTTATTTAACTTCATAATTCAAAGACAGTCACCATGGCAAGATTTTTTAAATTCTGGTAAATCAATTTGTGAAAGATTCTGTGTAAATTGTTTGAAGCCAAATACACTTAATAAAAAAGGGAGAATATTCTTGCTTTACAAGTCTCGATGGTTAGAAAAGGAAAGCAGAGGTAACAAAGGAAGACAAACCAAAGACAAATTTAGTACATGAGTTCAGATTCCAATTATCAGGGTGTGAGAATGTTTTTCTGTGTGTATTTTAGTATAAACCTTCAGCATATATAGGTTGTTTTCCTCCAATTTGTAAAAATTCTCTTCTGACGTTATTGTCCGTGTAGGAAACATGCAATAACAGACTCTTTGGAGAACTAACTGAATTTCAGAAATGCGGGACTTCTGACGGGGCTTATAACGAATAAATTCAATATGTACATTGATGTTTGTGCCCGGACGACAAATCGTTGCAGTCTTCTAACGAACCATTGCATCACGGGCCTTCGAAACCCTATCAATTGAGTGTTAAAAAGTGCAAAAAATATGAGAAAACAAATTGAAAAAAAATGAATGAAAAATTCTACATTGGAACTCTATATTGTACTTTTTCTTTTCAGTGTTTTTCTCAAATATCATATGTTATCATACTCTACTTATACATTTTCCAATTCTTGCACTACATCGATGTCTTTCTTAATGCTCTCAGTTTATTTGCATTTACTCTCGAAACTGATCATCTGTTAGCCTACTGGTTATTAAATTCCTATGCGTACAATAGTAGCTCTGCTGCTGTGTGAGATTGTCTCTATAATTATCCTGTTCCCAACCCATAAGAGCTTTTATGCTCCCCATGACTGTTGCCCAGTGAGGAGGTTTATACACGCGAGAAGAAATAATAAGCGAAGGTACGGTAATCATACAATGGCATCATTTTTACACTGACTAACAAGGAAGGATGCATCATATTGTTTTATAGGTTTATGTATGAAATTTCTTCTTTTTCATGTCAAGAGTCTAGGCCTAATCCGTTAGAATGTCATTGAATAATCAAGACATTAACGGTTCGAATCAAACTCGTGGAAAATTATACTTTTCTTTATTAATTGAGGCATTCTGACGAGCTTAGGTTGGTTGCACACGAAAATGAAAGTCAAATCTGATGATGTTCTATTTGGGTCAATTACAACTACTAGAAACGCATAATTCTTTAAGACGTTTGGTCTCCACACAAGCATTTCCGCGGGTCGCGTTATATTGCAGCGACAATGTCAATTCCGCGACAAGCAGTGATAGACTGAAAAAGGATGACAACCGATTTTTTGAGTTGACGATCTTACGGATAAGCCAAGAAAATATGAACTCATGTATGGTAACAATGAATTTATTGTATAGGTTATTGACATCAGTGGTTATTGACATCGGTAAGTTTGAACGACTCAGTTTTTATATCGCTGTTAATGTGTTCGCTTGGAAAAGCGGTCTTTAGCCGATTCGAGCATCCACAGATGCATGCAGACGGACCAACATTGATTTGTTCCTGTTGCATGGCCAAACATTACGTTGGATGAATGATTTTCAAAAACTGGCGTACCGTCATAGGTAGTACGATGAGAGGATATTTCCATACAGACGTTGCATGCGTGTATTTAGCAGCTGCTTGACGACCATTCATTTCACTGGAATGGAATCATTGAAAAGTCACAGCGCATAATCGTGCCAGAGCCTGGCAAGAATGTTTTGAAAGTCGTCTCGGTGCAAGCAAAGATGAAAGTCCCGTATGTTATTTACGCAGATTTGGAACATTTGAACGTTATCGTTAACGACCAAGTATACCGATAATACCATACACCACGAACAATGATCATCACTGCGATCATGGACACTTCTTTGAAGCTGACCTAATGTATCCAGACGAGATGCACAACACCCACAATGGTCATCTACTGGAACTTGCCCGGGAAAGCGAGCAACAAAAACTCAACAGGTTGATTGCGGACCTGATGTTCGAGTTTAAGAAGATCTTCGAGGGTGGACCCATTGCCGTATACAGAGAAAAAAAAATAGTAAAACTAAAGTTGACCAAGCCAATTTATGGTGGCTAGTCTGTGTTGCACGTATCCAGATTACTAATGTACGGGTCCTATTTTGAGAAGTTAAAGTCGCGGTAAGACGACAAGGTCAAGATGCTGTAAACCGATATAGACTCAGTACTTATGCGTATTAGCACCAATATTGTCTACGAGGATATTCACAAGGCGTCACTGGCAAATGAGGTTGACACCAGTGAGTACTATCCTTTGTTCAGTAACACCTACAAGAAAGTCGTGGGCAAGTTCAAAGACAAGTGCGCGGGCAAGCCAATCGAGGAATACATTGGACTGTCCACCAAAATGTATTCGATCGTCGTTGATTCTTATCTTCCCGGTGGATCCGAAGGATCCTGCATAAGTATCAAAAAGACATTGTTGTGCGAAATGATCACCGGCACATCATTTATGTGTAGTGCCTACGCGTACTGCGTGAATTCACGCATGCAGAAAGTCTAATTGGGTCAAGAGAACGTCGAATGGGTGCGTACCATTGCACCAAGGTGAGTTTTTTCCCGCTGGATACCAAGCGATAGATTTACGCTGATGATGTCACTACTTTCGCGCTGCGCGATCGTAACATAAATATTGACTGTAGTGCCTCAATCGCAGGAACAAGTTGAAATTCCTCTCAAACAAATGCTGTACTAGGAGCCCTCCCCCCTCCCCCGTTAGATCGTTGAGAGGTATCGCGTTTGTCTAAAGGTTCCAGTTGGTAGCCGGTTTCCCAGGAATATGGATTCGGTCTGAGATCGTACGTAAATCGACTTTCACTGTTGCATGATCTGTCCCACTTCTAACTTCCCGGGTGAATATGATGCAGAACCAGGTTGTTGACTGGTGACTGAACTCGCTTTATGGTTAGAGGCGGAACCTCTTAAAACCTTCTTCTGCCGAATAGACTAAGTGGGTTTCAACACAAATGCGCGTGTGGTTTGAGTATTGAAGGCTGTTATGACCAACCAAAGGAGCATCACTCACTCGCAAAACCGATCGTTAAACAACAATTATTGTGCGTACTGGTGCCCGAATAATGGTTCCACAATGGTCTGATAACAATTTATGCTGAAATGTACATGAAGCATCAGCAAATGATGTTTCGCCAACAACGGAGTGACGGCCTTGTTAGCTCCGAACGTGCATAGACACTTTGGAACACCTGTGGAATCTTTGGATGCCAGCTGATTTTTTTCGTTATATCTGCTGGCAACATCCACGACACTTAGTACATATCAGTATGTACGCGCTCGTACCTGTTCATTTAGAAGAAAGGCAAGCAAATGATGTTTCGCGAGCAACGCTGAGACGGTTCAACCTTGATTCACATGAAGAAGTATTAGCTATATTAGCTCTGAACATGCATTTACACTTTTGAACACTTGTGTAACCTTTGGATGCTAGCGGATTGTCTTTCTTGTATCTGCTGGCAACATCCACGACATTTGGTGCATACCTGTACGTACGTACACGTACCTGTTCATTTGGAAGAAAGGAAAGATCAGCCCGGTTGGAGGTTCTCACATCAAGCCACCCACTTGAAACCTTTCTTGGAGCGTGTAGGTAAATCTGCCACAGCTCTCATTTTACCAGCCACGCTGAAGCGACACCGTGGGCACCTTTCACTGCGCTCGCTAACTTTTGATAGACTGTTTCACTCTTAAAATATCCACGGGGACTGTAGTATAGCGAGGCCAGTTTGTCATCCATGTTTGTTTGTTATATTACAGCTTTACCTCCAATGAGTGGCACATTAGGAACTATGAGAGGATTTGCTACCAAGTGCTATCGTGGCATTCATACTTCCTTTGGTGATCCATATGACGATTCTTTCTCTGGGCGTAGGATTAACTGCATTCAAGTTATGGATGAGACTCATGTCGATGCGCTGACGCCCGAGAAAAGCCAATTACAATTGAATCTAATCCTGAGATGGTTAAAGTATGAATTGTTGTAAACGATTGCGCTACCCGCGAACAATCACCAGTACTATGATGTCTTAAGGAATTTAAAGTTTTCCAGTACAACTGCAACACGTTGATGATATTTCGTGGGATTGACGCGTACGGCCATGCAACTATCCATTGGACCTAGTGTGTCGCCGAACACTCGTGGAATAAGTTTCTAAATATGTTCGAGGAGATCCCAGGGACCAACATCGTTTTCTCACAATAGACTTGGCCGGGAGAAAAAAAGATTTATGCTAAGCGACCATGATAAATGTAAACGATGCCAAAAATTGCCAGCAACACCTGTTACCACTCTATGGTCTTAAAAGAAGTGACAGAAAAGATCTGAAACCAACAAATTTTGTAAAATTCAAAACCAAAAGAACTTATAGTATTGTAAATTGAATCTCAAATAGTCCTACTTATATAAAAAATATCCTTGAATAAATTCACACTAATGCCACAAGAGTGGTATATGCCTAAAAGTTCTATCACAAGTCCAAAAGTATAGAGTATTCTGAATGAATTTCAGCGGTGTCCCTAATGAATTTCGATTTTGAATGTGCTGATGTGATAGTAGTCTCGAATGTGCTAATATACCAACTGTCTTGATGTAACACAATGATATAATACAAAATATCCTTGAATGAATTCACATTAATGACAAAATAGAGGTTTATGCCTAAATCAATGAGCACTTTGTAATTCTAACGAATACTTTAAATAAATAAATTTAATCCTCGCAACTGAATATAACTAAAACTGATTCCACCAAGACTGATGTTAAGCTATAGAATGAGTAATTATGATGTAAATAACTTAATATACCTCTGCATTTGAGCTATCTCGAAATAATCTTTTTTTCTGAAATACTCTGTCAGCTTAATGGAATTTTCCTTTAAATTGATAAATAAGGTCAGGTATGTTTACTTACATTTTAGCAAGATAACTGCGGAAACTGCAGACGCCAGTGTTTTACTGGGGGAATACCAATGTTCGGATTTCAGTTAACAAGTAAACATGTTAACCTCTTCTTAAGAATAATCTTAATCTTAATATATAATTACAATCATATACAAATATTTGCTATATAATATACAATTTTTCTATTAAAAAAAAAAAAAAAAAAAGCCACAAAACAAAACAAAATATAGTTTGGTAGGCGAAACTCCTACTTTCAATTATGGACAAAGATTAACCGATACAAATTAACTACAGCTTTCTTTTATATATTAATCAAATATACATATGATACTATAATTAAAAGTACTTAAATGTTGTATGAATGGCCAAAGATATTCACAAAGCAAAAAACAATATAGCACTTCTACACACGTGAAAGTGCATCTGCAAATAGATTATCTTTTCCGTTGGTGTGCCTAATGTCAATATTGTGTTCCTGCTACATCAAACTCCACTTTCAGAATCTCTGACTGTTATTATCATTTTGTTAATGAAAGTAAGAGGGATGTCATCAATAAATACAATAATCGAAGAAGGAGTTGCAAGATCTGGCGTAATCTTAAGTATGGCGTTTAATTGATCGAAAACCTCCATTTATTTTTCACATCAATAAAACTTAGAGTTCTTACTTAAGAACTATGTCAGCAATTATGGAAAATATGCAGTAAAATTTCCTAGAAGATCCAGCCATGCTCAATAATCGCATCAGTTGCTTTTTACTGATAGGCACAGTGACCTTATATTCTATAGGTTTAACTTGATCGTGTGTCACCATATGTCCTAAAATGTAACACAAACACGCCAAAACTCACTTTTACCTAAACTAATTGATAAATTTGCGTCACTGAATCAATGAAATAATTTCCGAATGGTTTCCAGGTGATCTTTCTAGGTATCGTTGTATCATAACCTCGTCGATTTTTGCGTCACAATTTTGAAGACCAGATGTTATCACGTTCATTAAATGCTGGAGAGTTCAGTGTCATCTGGAGTTACAAATGTCGAAATTTCCTTTGCTTTTTAGTGAGTGGAATTTGCCCGAATCCTTTGAAAGGGTCAAACTTGCTGACATATTTTGCATTTCCAATTATGTCAATACAGTCATCGATTCTTGGAATTAGAAACGAATCTGTTTTGGTGACATTGTCACGTTTTCCTTGTGTCTGCAGATGTAAAAGTTTCTGGTCCAGATCATTTAATGTCTCTGAATTCCGATGATCGGTTTAACCGAAGCCGCTTCAGTCCGAGTACATGTCATCGTTTAAATCCTCACTGTGTGGGACAGGTGCAATTAAACTGACTGAATGATTAAGAGGGTAATATCTATCAACATAATCCTCTGGCATATTTATATGGCAAAGTTGTTTCTGTTCTCGACTTCAAGGCGTGTTAATGATATAATTTATACAATTTAAGTCATTTACTTCTTTCCAACTGTATATACTACTTAGACCGAAGTGGATTTTTAGGTATGGGCAAGAGACCCAGAACTCAACCATCAGGCTGAAAACTCCTTTCCCTTTTATTTCTGCCATACCTTAATTTCAATTCGACTGAGTTGAGTGAAGATTAGTTACTACGTCAGAAGCCTTTGACAACTTTATTTGAAATCAGAGACATAGTCAAGATGATTATTTGTCGAAATCTTTATTTGAAAGAATTTTCTTTTGTAATAACTTCAATGGTCCACGGACAGCATGTCTAAAATCCAGTTCAAAAGGACTAAAATAATGATTTTTGAACTGATTCTCTACAGTAAATTATCACTCTTGTCCCCATCATTTCCTGTATCAAAAAATATGACACAATCATTGTCTTCAAAGGTTGATGAAATCATTATAAAGCCTCTTGACGTTCCGAATGATAGGCGGAAGACTTAAACTACTGGATGCCTAATTCATACATAACTTGGTGAAACATTTCTTAAATAAAATTTGATCCCTGATCAGATTGAACAGATTTAGGAAGGCCATAATCTGTAAAAACAACAAACTCTATCAAAGCTTTTACTATGGTTTTAGTTTTAATATTTCTCAAAGGAATTACCTCTGAAAATCTTATGGACACACACATTATGGTCAACAAGTATTGTTTGCCTGACTTGGTCTTAGGTAAGGGGCCAAATCATTCAATCATCATTCTGCTAAATGGTTCATCAAATCCAAAAATAGGTGACAAGTGAACCTATGGGTCTTCTGTTTAGTTTTTCTACTATTTGACACGTGTGACCAAATCCACAGTATTTAGAAACATCACTTTTATTTCTCGACCAAAACAAGTTTTACCAGCCCCAAACTAACTAGCTCAGGGAATTTAATGGGCTAGGCGAAAAAGCTCCCGTCGATATGACTTAGGAACAACAATTTGATAGGTCACTGACAGCTCGTCACTAGCGGGTGCCTAAGGCAGTCTCCATGTTATCATCATGACCTCATTTGTAACTAAATAACAAACAGGTACTTGTGTTGATTCACTTTCGGCAACAACCCCCTGAAACAAACAAGAGATATTAGGATCTTGTTCCTGTTTTCAACGAGTGATTGTCTTTTGTCATCTTGATTAGAATGAAGAGAATGAGTAGTAAAAAGAGGATCACTGTGATCAATACCTATTGATTGATCCATACCTGGAGCAAAAGTGACCTCATGAAAGACTGACCATAAATTATGTCAGCTTAATGAAGAATTACCTGATCAATATCATTCTCTATACCTCGTTTTGTTAAAGCCCTAGGAACTGCGAAAGCGGGGTGAAAATGAAAGATTTTCAATAAGACTGACTTTTTAATCCAAACAAAGTTTGTCAATCACACGTGGACTAACCACAACCTTATCTCCAGCTAGGCACCTGCCTATTGATAAGTAAATACTCGCGATGGGCAAATAAGTTCACTGTTCTGGCATTCACGGGTCCTGACATTAAATCTGACGACCAATTTACACAATAGAGAGGAATATTAACAAAGCCACATTCTACTTCCTGAATAGGACAACTTTCACGAGAAGAAGACTTCTTAAAATACCTGATAATAAAAGACTCTGAGAAGTTCCCTTGTCCCTTAATATTTTAATAGAGATATGCATGGCAGAGTCGCTAATAAGTGATATAGAACCTTGCGACATGAATGGTTTATAATTCTCCATAATAAAATCAGACTGGGGTTCGTTTGACCCAACAAGCTTATTACTTTCAATATAAGGAAGTGATCTTGACTTCTTAGAAGTAAGAGCATTCGGAATAGCTCTGCCTTTATTCAGTTATTTATTTTTCCAAAGTGTAGCATTCAAAAGATGACGTGCCATTTGTCTCTTGCAATAAATGTACATAGAAAGTAATAAGGAATTCTGATCAGTCTTATCGGAAGATTGACTACTACAAGTTGTGTCAGACTGAGATTTAGAAGTACACCTATGAGACTGAGATTTTTCTTTTACAAAAAAATCTACTGAGAAGAAGACACACTGACAAATGATACGTTCTGAGACATGAATAATCGTCAGTTGTTCGAGTAATATGTCGTAAAGTTTTGATCTTTTGCTCCTCAAGGTAGGTCTTGACGTCACTATAGACACAATTCTTGACCTCTTCGACTAATATGAGCTACAAGCGGTTATCGTAATTTTGATCAACCTTTCTGGCGGAGGACCACCTATCATATAATTGTTCTTTTTCTCTTGCAAATTCGACATTAAGACTTCCCAGTTTCTTTTTTACAGTTCCTAAACCTTTGTCTATATGCATAAGGTACTAAGTCATGACTCTTCAAGGTACATTCGTTAATCACACCGTAATTAGCACGTTGTTGTATCAACATTGAAGCATATACTTCACGAGCGTGGCCATTAAATTAAGCTCACTTTTGATTAATAGAGTCCAACGTTGTCAAGGACTCTATCCTTTCCTTGGAAGTACTTAAAGTAATGTTCTCCAATTTAGATGACATTATGAAAGCTTTTATGTTTCTCTATAGATTGATAAAATATGTGAAATTAAAATATCATGGACTACTCATTACTCAAATTCCGAAACAAAGTAAATTCTAATTTAAAAACAAATTGAAGTTTTCTGAAATATTTTAAAGAAATTCGTGTGGTCCCAATTTTCTGTTACTAATCTATGATCTTAAACTAAGCAACAGACAAGAGCAAAAAAAAAAAAAAAAATATTGTAACATTCAACACATAATTCATTTCCCCCGAATACAAACTGAGAAGTTAAAAAGAACTTACAGTATTGTTAATTAAGTCCCGTCCCAAGTGGTCCTACAAGATCTATCACAAATCCAAAAGTATTGAGTATTCCGAATGAATTCCAGTGGTGTTCCGAGTGTATTAAAACTTTTATTGTGCTTATGTGCAAGTTGTCTCG
This sequence comes from Megalonaias nervosa, assembly GCA_016617855.1. NCBI lineage: Eukaryota > Metazoa > Mollusca > Bivalvia > Unionida > Unionidae > Megalonaias > Megalonaias nervosa. The sequence goes on along the minus strand of JAECUM010007072.1, from coordinate 124,366 downwards.
ATTTTGCTAATGGGCCAGCTGTCTTGATGTATCACAATGATATAATCCAAAAATGTCCTTGAATTATTTCACTATAATTCCAAAATAGTGGCTTGGTCCTAATTCAATGAGCACTTTGTAATACCAGTGAATAATTTAAATAAATAAATTAAATCCTCTCAACTGAACACAAATAAAATTGATTGCACAAAGACTGATGTTATGATATGGAAGGAGTATTTTTTATTTAAACAACTTGATATATCTCTCCACACGACCTTTGTCGCAATAATCATCTTCTGATAATACTCTGTAATCTTAATGGAATTTTGCATAAAATTCGTAAACAATGTCGAGTATGTTTACTTAAATTTTAGCAAGTTACCTGTGAAAGGGCAGGTAGACCATAATTTTCCCTGGGGAATACCAGTATCCGGAATTGAGAGTTTAGTGTAAAATCTACAATCATATACAAATATTAGATATGTAATATGTTATTTAAAACCATTGGCCATTTAGGCCAAACTCTTTTTCTCAGTTATAGACGAAGGTCAGACGCGCCATAAAAATTAAATATATATAACATACCATAGCAGAGTATACTGACTGTCGCCACGAAACTGTCCTGGAACACCTAACACTAATTCGTGATGTTATAGCTGTCCGCAAAGGTGTCAAAGATATGCTTCACTCGATATAAACAGCACAAGAATACTTACAACAAGTTTTGGAAAAAAATGTTTGTACCACTGTTTAAGACTAGGCCGGAAACCCTTGATTAAGTGGTACCGATGATGGATGCGAAGACTATCTGACACTTGCCAGAGACGATTACAGCAATCCAAGAAGAAATTAGAGAATTGGAGAGGGCGTTGGCATGGTAGCAAAAACACACTCATGCACTAAAGACGTTAGAAAGACAACTAAGAGTTTTTAACCAGTATTACGCGAGTTCACGTCAGAGATGAAAACACTGCCTCGGTTCTTTAACGAAGAAGCTCGACAGATGATATTTCAGTCCCCTGTGCATGCCGATCTTAACAGACTCTCCCGTCCTACCGGCTGGAGGGAATACACCTTAACACTACCATCGATGACATATGATGCACACATAAACCGTGACTGGCGCAAGTGGGTATTACTGGAAAGAAAACTCGCCGGTTGTCAGTTTAATCCTATTGCAAGCAGGCTCAATGCACTAAGGACGAGAAGCCCGAAGAAGGCAACGAATTGTGGGCACAGCATATCGGAACCTAAATACATCGAGGCCTGGCACGTCCATCCGAACTTCAACCCGGACCAGTATAAGAACTTGGACCCTCGTTCAAACCCGAAACCAAAATTGTCCGCTTACAAAACACAACTAATTGTTCAAGCTCTAGAAAATGTCTTCATACAAAGAAAAAAGTATCAAAGACGTCAACCCTACGCGAATTCAAAAGTCCACTTGAATCCCAGTTCGTACAAGATCGGTAGGTGTCAATTCAGACTAAACCCACAGTGGAATTATAAATTTCGATGCCACTTGGAAAAAGTTGCAAGCCAAAATTACATCAAACCAAAATCTGTATGTTAAACCGAACCAACGCAGCAAGAAGAAATTTCCAGGTTGTGAAAAAAAGAAAGACTTAGCAGGCGGACAGTGAAAAAAATGACCAAAGAAAGGAGAATGCCTGGTTCGATCGTGTTGCCCCTCACGATCTTGCAGATCCACTGGAAAAACTATTGGGATCCGTTCGTGCGGACAACAACGTGCCAGACGTCATCAGTGGAACTTATCGACTTGTCAGGTTTTGCTCACTGTTAGTATTATGGACACAGAGACATTTCGAGTGCAAATTGGATGAACTCATCAAAGATATACCTCATTTGTATAATACCGATGATGAGTTATGGGGCGGTTCTTATTCTTCGTGTAATCACTGCCGCAATGCAGCGTGTTGATGGAAATAAAACCCGAGCGTATCTTGATGATCTTGATCTCATCAACGAAACCAGAATTCTAAATGGTTTCTCGACACTAATCGCCGCGAGAGAAACTGCACATTATATATTGCAGTAGCGTCGTTTCGCATTTCTTATAAATGGTCTAATATCCGATTGCGACCGTTTGGGGGTCTCGACAAATAACTGCTTTTTGTATTTTCGGCAGACGATGGTCGAGAAGGTACCTGGGACGCTATTGGGTTTTCCACGGGCACGTACGACACCGAATCAATGAATGAAGAAATCTGACAGAGGTTTTCTTTGGGACCAAGAAAGACTTTTATAATTTAAATATACAAAATCTCATCTGTGCCACATGGACATAATCTCCAAAATATGATGTTCAGGGTGCACAGTTGTAGCTGAGAACAGTTCTCGGTTGGCCTGAAGATCTTAATGAGTTTCCATCGGACAACGAATCTTACGCATGGGATTATAATATGGAGCCAGATATTGTCAGGAGCGCACCCACGAATCAGGCTATTCTAAATTGTGCCGCTGTCAGCGCAGCCTTGGGTGAAATGTTACCCATTATTCCAATGGCGCCCATGTTGCTTCCACGCCATAACCTCTTTTAAGCGACATATTACATAATGGTCTCGGGGAATGATCTCAACAACTTGAAAGGTTCTAGCGGCGCTGACCTAGTGCGCTTTACAAATCGGCAAACACGTTGCAATGCGAGTTGTTGATAATTATTGATAGCACTAAACGCGCTGTTGCGGATGGGTTGAAAAATCGAGTACCGCAGGCTATTCAGTCGATTCGAGATCAACTACGACGATTAGTGACTCGACAACGCGGAGATTTCACTACCATCAACGGCAACAAGGCTATCCCCTGTTGGTAAAATCAACAATGAAACTGATCAACAACGTCTGAAAGATTCAATGATTCAAACGCAAATTACAGCTGTGTTTAAAGGCAGTGGACGAACCCGATGATTTATAAACGATGGTCAAATTCAAAGATGCACCCGATACCGCGTTTGACATGTATATGCCTGTGATGGTATATCGAGGCAAAAGAGATTTTCAGTATTAATTGTACCTGACTATGGATATTAGCCTCAAAAAGTAGAATTACATATGCAGGATACATCTAGATGTTTTTCTCTTCCGTGTAAGACTTTCGTAGAGGGTAACTTTGCAATGGTAACGATTACACCGACGATAACAAAATTGGATTTGTCAACGACGGCATCATGGCGTTGTTCAACAGCGCACGTTATCCCATCGACGGAAAGGAAATTTAAGTGAGACTCGACAAATTCATATTGCTACGACGATTATCGTACTCGTCAGATACAGCCACGATAATGCGAGGTCTGCTGGCCGATTATATTTCGCAATTATTATCCTACAATGCATATCATATACTCTATATACGTTGGTAACCTCAAAATAATGTCGACACTGCGGACGCAGATGTACAAGCTGTCCTAACTTACATCAACTGGAATTACAACATTAGATTTCTACGGGATCGAGGACAACTTCATGAAGCCTCATTGATGTTTTTGTGCGATTCCTCTCAGTTATATGTTCGGATTTTGCAGAGATGTCCGGAGAGTTATTTTCGGAGCCAAAGACAGTCACGTTAACTAGTGAGGGGAATGTCAACGGTACAATCTGGCATGATTCTGGTGTCGCTCATCGCAAAACTGAGCTGTCAACATTAACATTGTGGATGTCTTTGCTAACGCCATCATTGCCTGCAAAAACACGTTTATTGTCGTTTATGCAGTCTGGAGACTGTCAACACTCGTTTCTCGCAATCATCAAATATTCGCACCCAAGCAACGTTCTGGGACATTTTAAATGACAAAAAAGTACCCAGTTTTCTCTCCGCTCAAAAGCACCTATTCGTGACGTTTCAAAATTTGAATATGGTGGCACGCTCCCGGAACGCACAATCGCCAGACACATAATTATTACCCCGGGAGATATTTTCTGCGATTGTATGGCAGTTGTAAAAGTAAATTAAAATTACTGGTTCGATGTGTGTGGCCTGTTGTTTCCAAACAGAGTCAGCATGTCAAGCAATTATACTCCAAAATGACAATATTAATAGAAGAACTATGATGCATCCGGAAAGATACCGAAGCGGATAAAAAATAATCGAAGCAGAACAACATCTGAGAGACGAATTAAACAGTTTTCCTTACGTAAATACAAATGCGTATGGGTTGTCGTAGATGCTGTTTGTGGAATTACCACCGAGACCAACCTTTGACTACAGCAACATCGTAAGTACTTTAGTCCGATAGGTTGTCAGGGCTAAATTGATAGTAACTGCGGTCCCCGATGGCGCTGAAAAATAATTTCTTAAGCGTTGCATTTGCGAATAGGTGTCTATTCAGAACTTTGCGCTGCAACTCAAAGCAGTCTCAATAAAAGCAGTACAATATACTCGGTGGCCATCGAAGAAAAATTATTTAGCATGGAGGAGTTTGAAACCCTATTGGCTACATGGAAAACTAACGACATCTACGCATACAGATACGGAACTGGGGCGATAGCGACCAAAAGAAAAACAGGTAACTGATTTTCATTAAGTAAAAATGGAGTAAATCGACCTGCTTGCAAGCTCACAGATATTGTATTGATCTGAATTGGACACCTCGTAGGAACTTCGCCAGTCGGTCTTATACCGATATAATGCTACTGCTAACGCATTTATGTGGACTGTCCAACATTTAATTTAATGCTATGGGACTCAAGGTACTAATTATACAAGATTAGTAGAACCGGTGTAGACATGGGTGCAAAACATAAGCTAGAAGATATAAGGGTTTTAGAGATCATGATTGTTTGATAATTAGAAATACAAATTAAATAAAGTGTATTCAAACTGTTCCTATCATTAATTTAACTCAAGCACGGTCAGTTCCTTCTACTTTCTCGGTTTAGAACGAAGCAGCAATTTAATCCTTACGTGCGAAATATGTGATACAAGTTTCAGACACATGCAATTTAAAAAGAAACAACAAAACGAGTCTCATATAGTTTTATCAATGATGGTTCTGAGCTGTAAAGATATAAGTCTCATGCTGCGGTTTTAGACACTGAAATATATTGAATTTTTAACATTTCAATATTATAGTGTTTCATCAGGTTTATTTTGTGAATTAATTTAGTACGTGCGTCCTGTTCTTTGCCACAGCCAAAAATGTGAGCATAATAATATAAAAATGGCCGAGAGGAACTTGTTCTGGCGATTACACTTTAAAATATCATATTTGACTGGTTTACAAACATGTTCTAATTATAGTTCTATTTTTGTAGACATTAAGATTATGTATTTCGAAGATTGTTTTTCTCTGTTAGTTCCCTGTGTAATAGATAATACCGTTTTCTTAGGCCATACGAGTTATTTATTGAGCAATCAAAGCAGCGAACCTAAATAACACCGGTTATTCAATCTATTCTCAAGTTAATGACTGAAAAATGTAGGCTTGTTTTTTTTTTTTTTTTTTTTTTTTTTTTTTTTTTTTTTCTTTTTTACAAACAATGATCTCAGACCTCATCCATTATCAGATGAACTGGTTTTACCGATTGCACATCAGGTGCTATAACGTCTTCATGGTAGAACCACCTATAGTGACAACCCCTGGAACTCTCTGAACTGGCTGTCATTTTGTTTTTGGCCTGAATCCAAGGTAATATTCTTGAACCTTTATAACTTCGCAGGGTGGACTTATTTAGCTAATGATACGATAGCGGTCACTATATTTAAAAAAAAACAAACTCTGATTTAAGGTTTGTATAGCTTGTTACCAATCTGAAATTATGATTTTCCATAAATAAGCAAATGGGAGGGGCGCAGGTATTAGCTCGTTTTATGGATGATGCTGGCTAAAAACAGTGATCTTTGCCTTTATCAAATCGCCACCAATACACATGGCTTGTTTTTCTTATTTTCACAGCCAATAATTTATAAAACTTTAAACAGTAGCACACGACTTTTCATTTATATAATCTCCGCTTCTAACTGTATGTATAGATGGCCTTAAAAAACGCAGTAAATTACTTATATCAAATATTTTAAACAAAATCTTTTTCGAAAATTCGATCAATTATAATAGCAAAGGAAATTTTAGTTGGACATATATTTTTGTAATAACATTGCCATATTTCCTACAGTATATCCTATCGTATTAAGTGTATCTGTGCATATTCCAAAACTTGCCGTTGCCTTGTTAACATACTTGTTAACTTGCTCCTTGTTTAACATGGCAGGACATTATTTTATTCTCCAGTCATTATAATATTAAGAAACCAAACGTTCTGAAAATCGCCGATCTTAAAATATATACTAGCAACAAAATTTTAAGAAAATGATTTGTTATCACAATGTTAAAATAAATGAACAATTAAACCTTAAAGATGAAGAAATTTAAAATTATCATCTGTCTGTTCTGTTTAATACTTCGTGATTGAAGGCTTAAAACAAAACAAAGATTAAGGCGACGAGAAAGAAACTGAATATATATGCGGTCCATAGGAAAATCTACCAGTTTTGTTTTTCAAGATTAATAGTTAATGCCTGTCATGAATTTATAGTATGAGTAAATGTAAATTAAACTGACAATAAATGTATGTTTGTACATACGTATGTCCGAGCTGTATAATGCATTTCAAATCCTCCAAATCCAAACTTTCTTAAAAAGATCATTACGAAAAAGGTACGATGTGACCTAGACGTTCACACAAATGGTAATACAATTTCATGTTTCCTTCATGCGGTTTTTCATCGGTCATGCTAACAAATTTTCATTAAAAAAGTCTAAGACCAAAAGGTTCAAAACTGTGTATATAATTGGAAAACGAGCGTAATACTTTCACTATCTAATCTCCTTATTTATGTAGTCATACACATATGCCTGTTAATATGTAGTCATACACATATGCCTGTTAATATGTAGTCATACACATATGCCTGTAGATATGTAGTCATACACATATGCCTGTAGATATGTAGTCATACACATATGCCTGTTAATATGTAGTCATACACATATGCCTGTAGATATGTAGTCATACACATATGCCTGTTAATATGTAGTCATACACATATGCCTGTTGTGTTTCATTTGTCTACAGTGAATACGAGGTCCATAGGATAGAATGAATGAATGTGTGAACTGTCAAGACTAGATATGACATCGCATGATGCACCGGCAGACCTGGGTCCGCGTAGTTTCTTAGTAGCAGTAATCAGTAGAATAAACAACATATACCCAGGATTTATGTGTCTTTTGTAGTTGGATCCTCTTATAAGCGAATATAGACGGTACGTTTCCATTCGAATACACTAACGCAGCAAGAAAGATGTCAAATAATTTGGATTGTTGAAAAGTGCAATTTTGTTTACGTGTCAGTCAACGTTAGGGGTGGAAAGGTGGAGTGAAAGCGAAAGCAGTACTATTCGCCTTCAGAAATAGAAGAGAATCTTGCTGTAACAAAGCTTTGGGTTGCTTATTGATAGATTAAAAAAATATTAACTTAATTTGCGGAGGAAAACTAATGCTTGTTTTACTTAATTGTTTAAACCTCTCTTTATCATTCAATCAACATTTGACAGATTCCAGTTTCAGAATCTGGAATCGCTGTTGGCTGTTAATATAAATGTTGGTCCCTATTTGAAAAAGTTATTAGCACAATTAAGTTTTGACTGCTACTGCACTGGGAAACAGTAACTAAATCGACATATTTTATTTAGCAGTTATGTCTTGCCTTTGCGTTTTCCACACAGACTTTCTGTCGATGCTATTTCCCTGTGAAACTCATATTGAGCTTTGGATAGAAAATGTACATATTGAGCTTATTGATTTCCTGGAAGCCAATACACTGTGGAACTGTCATTCATGTAATGTCCTAAACAGGGTTTATATTGAGTCATAATGGTAGGAAAACGTTCATATAGAAATAATGGCTTATCACATATACGAAAAAATTAAGATATAGTATTGAATTTGAATGGCTGCTTATGCTGACAGCTGTCAGAGGTAATGGAAGTTTTACTCCCTCGGACTTAGGAGTTACGTAGAACAAGACTTTTCTCTCTGAGGAATATACATGTATTTCTGTCCTCAAAGGATACACTATTTGTGACAGAATAATGGGCTGATTATATTAGTATTCACTGCGTGTGTTTTTGATGATATTCATCGATTTTTGCACGTTCGAATGGATCCATAGGGAGTTGTGATATGAATGTGGAGTCTTTAGTGAAAGAAACATAACAAATCAGCATGATCATGTAACTGAAAGAAGTTATTCACTAGATATGAGTGCCTGATCCAGCTGAACATCTACTGTGCATTCGCCACTTTTTTCATATTAACTTTCGAGGCAAATGTTAAAAACAGTGATAAAAAAGAAAACTCGCTGCTTTTTATGTGTTAACGTCATTAAATTCGTGAATCAAAGGATCTCTATAACACTAGCTTTCTTATCTGATTCGCAACGCTGTGGAATTTTGTGTCTGTTGGAAGTATTTCGATGCTAGTGTCGAAAAGATTCTACAACATGGCATAGAGAATTCTAAAATGAGTTCTGTTTGCAGGGGTAATCAATTTGACTGTTACTGTCTGCAAAAAAATGTAAATTTCTGAGTGAGTTTAATTGAAGTAAATATTCGACGAAGACTTTCTTAACATTCATATGTTTATCAACATCCAGTTGTGATTCATTGTTGTACAGATTGATATCGAACAGGAAAATATGAATTTATCATCATATATTTGCAGTTTTAAATTCCAATTCAACGCGATGCATCAAGAGGTGCGGTAATTTGTTTTATATCATTTTGTTTCCTGTCGGTGAAAAGGGAACAAATAAGAAGAACGAATTAATACTGCTTTTAAAGAAATGGTAGGATGTAAGAATATGAAGGTTGGTTGATAAATTTATCTTACGCTTCGATTGTCAACAATGGTATCTAGGGCACATATTCGAAGGAGCTACGATCAGAGGCGGAGGACATATTTACAACCAGAAGCTTTTTCATCACCTTTCAGACGCCGTTCAATCCCTAATGCTGGCAATGACGTCAGCGATTGTGTAGATATATCAGCTATACATGAAATGACGCGGAGAGGGTCTTTCCCAGCTAGCATCAAGGATATGAATGGAATCGGGAGAAATACATCGACAACTTGCGGAAGTGGTCGGTCTATGCCGTCCCAGAAGTTCTCATGTACACCATTGACCGATAAAAAGAACTTAAAACACATGAATACATTGATGATTGGAGTAATGAATAATAGATTTCGTAATGTTTACTTATGTATGACTGCACTATTTCTCGTCGTGTTTCTCCTTTCTCTCTATCGGCTGATGAAGTAATTTCTCAATGTTTGCTTGCACTTAACTGCAATGTTTCAAGTCATTTTATTCCTTTCGTTTTGCTAGCTGACGAAGTGATTTGTGAACCTTGGGCTTACGAGCAATGTTGCACTTTCTATTTTGTTATATAGATGTGTAAAAGATTTCATTACAAAAACACTAAGGTAAATTAAAAACGAGTTTTGATTCTATTTGGACTCATCTGTGGCGGATTCCTTACCGAGGAAAACATTGAATAGTTTCTTTCTTTTCATGATGTGATAAAACAGTTGAAGACAAAAATCCTTGATGACGATTCATCTTCCAGAGGCCTTCTGCCAAGAGCTCATGACGTATGTTGAATCTCACATTCCGCCCAGAACAGTTTGGACAACGTATGTATGTATGTATGTATGTATGTATGTATGTATGTATGTATGTATGACCACTATTTGCATACTTTACAGTTGATAAATGTTTTAGAATTTAAATAGATAATCAAAGCACTGAAATTTTAATTCTGGTCATATGATATTTTGTATCAGTGCTTCAGACATTTGTCGCATTCCAAACATGCAATAAGAAATAGTATAATTTGTCATGTTTTTTTTGTTTTTTTGGTTGGGACTCCTATCCAGTTATCAGTCGGATATGTATGGCTGGATGTTTCCTGAGTACGGTGATATCCGTTATTTACCACGGTTTAAAGCCGTTATATCAGGACTCGTACCAGTAATGTGTCGAGCCACTTATGTTATTTCTTTGTTTATACGGTCGAACGATGACGAAAATATCGAATTGTCACTACTGTAAAATGAATTCGTTTATACAATTCGAACGATAATGAAACAATATACATTCCATTATTGCAAAATGATATCCATTTAGCTTAGTAACCGTCAAGAACAGTGTGTGTGTGTGTGTGTGTGTGTGTGTGAGATATAGATTTTTAACGTAGCTTAACAATTTTTCAGTTATATCGCTACGATGTCTGCAGTGTGACAGTTTACTGTGATGTCTAGCACTGGGGCATCATGCCGCAGACATGTGGCATGATGTTCCACCCAGTCATATTATCCTGACACAAGGCTGATCAGTCCTAACACTAACCTCTTAATGCTGAGCGCCAAGCGAGGCAGCTGTAAGTACCATTTTTTAAAGTCTTTGGTATGACTCGGCCGGGGTTCGAACCCGCGACCTCCCGCATCCGAGGCGGACGCTCAAACTACTAAGCCACTGGAGCGGTTCAAGAACAGTGAATGAACCGATATAGCATAAGGATCTGATTTATTTAACTCAACCTATAATAATCACAGATGGAAGGAGATGTGGAAAGGGACTATGGGAATACCACTTGTTCCTATATTAGCAACCCTGTGCATTATTGCAAGTTGTATCGTTTCATATTTTGCATTACTATTCCAACATTACGTCATCAAATTGAAGATATGTGACGAGAAATCATTTCTAAGGGTGGGTGGGGAACGGTTACATGTCAAATTGTACTTATTATGCCATAAACAAAGTTATTCTAGTCTGCTGTCTTAGAGTGTAAGACCATTTTCAGGGAGACCCTAATCGGTAGTCTTGCTATTATCACGCTGAAAGCCGCTGTATTTATATTTTCTTATACTTTGTTACATGACTCTTTCAAATTTGTTGTATATATCATCTCTAAAATATGTATACACAAATAGTCTCTGCGACTAACAATGAAAAGGTAACACGCAACAATGTCTACAAGCTTGTCATCTACACAACAACGTACTCTCTCATTTTGCATTGTCTTCGTAAATTCCATGTCAATTTCTTTTCAAGATAATGCCATTTGTGCTTCTTTTCCATTGTGTATTTCGTAAGGATATGAACAGATAGAAAACCACGATGCGCTAAAGTATAAATAAACCGACGTAAGTACAAAATATGAAGCTCTAAACATTCCCTGAATGAAAATTGGAACAACACAAAATCATATAGGGTCATCAGCCTCAGGAATAGAATTAGAGGTCAAAATGACAATTCTGAAGCATAATGTTTCTAAATATAGCTGAGAAACATAAATTTGGTGACCATAATACTTATACAAATGATAAACTGCCTATAATTTAATATATATGGTTGCGTGTAAATACTCAGTCCAACACCCAAATGTAATATCTACGTTCTCTACATCCTCCCAAAAGTTTTCTTATATGAATGTGTTTAATTTTCAAAGGAAATCATTCAGAGGTGGGCAAAATATATTAATCATCCTTGGTGTATGCGTCTGTGGTAAGAAAACCACATGAGCCAATGTAGCCGATTAAATTACGTGTGTATACCGCTTGGGGTCTTAAAAATGGCGAACAAAACGAACAGTGCATATGTAGAACATTTCCCACGTCTCATTGCAAGTAATGAAAGGATCAGAATTTTAAAGATACTTTTCCGTAATTGTTACCTTTCTTTATCAACCAGTCATGGTCTCCCAAATCCGTATATCCTCCTTTTAATGTTATTTTCATGACTGGTTCTGATCCTTTTTACTGCCAGTCTTAGATTCAAACTACGCTGACCTAATATAAAGCTAGAAACCAATTCTATCTTGTCCCCAATATACAAGGCTTCGTACTCTTTCCCGTCAGAATTTCATATACTTCTGTATATCTGTGAAATCATTTTGACCCTTGAATGATACACGTAAATTATTGTAGTGGTATCACTGACCGCCAGAGGAGCAAGAAACTTGGCACATAAAGCAAATATACTCAAAGACTGATGGAGTCACTGAATATTTGTATCATTCCTTTGCCGTTTTAACTGAAAAAAACCCCCGTTTCTTCCATATTCAATAGCGACCTTGAAGAGGGGTTCCCATTAACAACAGCATCAGACCGAAAGAAGATTCACTGTTCCGAGTACTTGATCCATTAAATATAAATGCAATAACCAAACTTGTATGCCTCAGTAAACCATTAATTCGTTGCAAATTCATAACTTCTTCTGCGCTCAATATCTTGATCAGGTAGCGATATATTATCCACAGGGCAATTAAGTCAGAGAGCTATGCTCGTTTAACAGATCATAGTTTTAAAAAGCAATTATAAAGCTTAGGGTTGAATGTTTTTACTGACTGAGGAGCTATTAAGTTACCTCCGTTTCTTTCTGCGGACATACTAATATTTGAGATTATTAATCGGGTTGGTATTTATACCCTAGTAATACCTGTTTCTAGAGAGATTCCTGCTCAAATTTTAAAAAGAAGTTATGTTTATTTAATATGCATCAGCCAAAGTATTATTTTAAACATTTATCTTGAAATAAGCCACGAAGAGAGCCTATTCAAAAACTGTCAGTCTACCGCTTGTCGAGGTTAATATGAATAACATTTTTTATTCCGCATGATTTCTTTGCAATTGCGTGACTAACTTATTTAGCCATATTCATTGAAGTGGGATATGGAAATTCCATGCGGGAGATTAGCGACTTAAGTATACAGTAAACAGACACTTTAAACCTGAGGGTTAAATTTTTTAGTTTCTTACCAAAATAAATAATTACTTTCCTCTAATTAGTCTGACACTGAATTTGGCTCAGATTAAAATGGGGATAAATCGGAATTAAGTGATACTATAATATGAATTAATTTCATTACGAATTTTGATGCGGGATATATGCATTCTACATGGATTTCTCATGGACTTAGAACAAAAAGTCATATTTTACGTTACGTATACTGACTTAACAGTAGGCCCATTTGATTTAGTGTAACTAAGAATAGCAAGCTGCGTAGAAAACGATCTGATGATATGTTCTCTAAAATTTTTCTGTTTCCACGATATGTAGTTATTTTGTGAGTTTCGCAACAGAAATCATAACTGAGCACAATGTATCGTTAGAAACATTGGGATTATGTTCAGTTGTCCGTATCTAACATTTAAAAAAGTTGATTTGGTCATGACATTCGTTTACGTAGCTCGTGAGTGTACTTGCAGTTTTCTTGTCTCGATCAATAGGCTGCATTTTTGTTTGTTTTTTCTTTGCAAAACAAGGATATATATATATATATATATATATACATATATATATATATATATATATATATCTATATATATATATATATATATATTTGTGCGGCTAGAACTGAATTTTTCTTGGGGCTGACAAACCTCAGTTTTATATCATTGACTATCTCTGAGTTATGGACATAATGAATAAAGCTCTAAAATCCTTACACTACAATTTATAGCCTGCGCCATCTTCCGATATTTAAAATGACATGTGTTAAACATTTACCATAGTATGACTCTAAGTTACGTTACATTGCTGCGAATATCAAAATGCAATTTTAACCATTAATGGCAAAGGTACATGGAAAATATTCACTCTAAAAGCTATTCCAACTTATTGTGAATCTGCAAACAGCCAAAGAGTTAAAGTCTTCCATAATTAATCCGATTTAATTGCAATAACTAAATTTAGACCTGATATAGTTGATGTTTATCGGTATAGCGTTTAATTGTCGTTGCACAGTTGACAATATCTCTCACGATAATAAAATTGGTTATATTTAATCATATTTTAGATATTTACATTGTAACTGTGATTGTTAACAAGCAGGTTCTTTGCTGCTGAGAAAAAAAAATAAATTCATTCTGCCATACAGAGGACGAGTCGTTGGCTAAACTTCTGAGTTCGTGTTTTTTTTTTTCTTTCTTCAAAATAGATCACTTCAATTTAGGCACTATAGGGTTGCGGACAATATGCAGGAACTACTTACCACAAAAACCTAAGAGTATGACAGTGCGCAAGAACAACTCATCTCTGAAACTGAAGAATTTGAAAAGTACTCCACCACTCTGCGTCATAGTCGCTAAAAAGCGACTTTGCAGTCTGGCGTTTTCTTAACAATTATGCATATTATCCCTACGTAGATCAACTCTTAGCTCAAGCCTGTATGTTAAGAGCAACAAAGTTGTTCCAAACACGTTGCCCCATTATTTTGTTATTTTTCATAACTTAATGAAGTAAAGCTAATAATATCTTGGAAATAATTCTAAACCAAGCACAATTCTTTCAAAAAGTGTGTTAATGTGTGTTTTTGCAAAGCATAAAATTAAAAAAAAACTACCCCCCATCCCGACCTTGTGAAGTTTTATTATTCCACTGAGCATGGTAAATTTTACGTTTTACCAAAACCTTACTTTAACAGATTTTACGAAGAATTGCACTTAGCTTAAAGTACAATCAGGGCATATATATCTATCTATCTATCTATCTATATATATATATATATATATATATATATATATATATATATATATATATATATATATATTAGACTGACTTTAGCAAAATAAAACAACAAACAAAGTAGTGGGGTAAAGTGTGTGGATCTACTTTGTTAAGACTCTTAACATACATAGGTGTCCACCTAGTCGGTAGTCGAAGGGATATCATGCAAAATTGTTTAGTGAATCTCAAAACTGCAGAAGCACTTACTTAACGGCGATAGTGCAGAGTGGGTTTATGGTCTGTCACTGGCATCCATAAAAAGGTCCATATATTCATTAAAAAATGCCGCCCAACCACACCCCTCTTGATTTTATGAATAATTAAGCCAACGGCAACTACTTATCGATGCAAGAAAATCACACCGTAAACCATTCTTGCAAATGATGGGTCACAAAAATTACTGTAGATGATCGGTGATTCCAACGGGCATAATTTTTACGTACCAAACCGGCAGAGTATAGTTCTGAAAATATAGAATACAACGGTCTTTTCCCCTCTCATTTTCAGTTTCTATTTTGAACTGAAATGGGTTACGTCAGAAGCAGAAAAAATAACAACAGCAGCATGAAGAAGATACGTCCTCATCGTAATAATGTTCAAGTAAAAGTTAGACCCTCGGACGAATACAATTTACAAAACCGAAATACTAAAATGAAGGACGCTGAACAAGATGAAGCAAAATAAAGCGATTAGTGTATATTAGAAGTCATATGCTAAAAATGCTGTTCCATGTAAAGCAGAAATATTAAAGTCCTAACTTTATATTAAATTTAGAAAATCAGATGATTTCTAGTCGTTCTGGTTAAGCAAGGAAATTGAATTCTCGTTAACTAAGAGCATTTTGGGAAATTTAAACGGCCTAGACAATAAGATATGAGATTCAGTGAGAAGTTCTGGTCAAAATAAAATACTTTGTTTCCAGTATTTTTAGTGTGACACCACGTTTCGTGAATTTCGAGGTTGATACAAATAGCGAATTTAAAGACTCAACGAACTATAGTCTTCTCCTTCTTCAATTCACGAAGTTAAGTTTCAAAAATTCCTAATTCCTTATAATTATTGATTTTGTTTTTCGAAAACATATTTAAAACACGGTGGGAATAAACTTTTCCTCGCAAGTAATTCCAAGCAGCAAGAAAGGTTCAACTTCAGAAACATGTCAAAAGGAAATAAAGATGGTTTATCCACGCGAATAATATGAGCGTATACAGTCAAACAATGTATCCCTCTCCACACGAAGTCAAAGAACTAAGTTCCAAACACAGAGATACATCCATTATTATGAGAGAGAGAGAGAGAGAGAGAGAGAGAGAGAGAGAGAGAGAGAGAGAGACATATAGCCAGGTGAATACAAATTTGAGTCATAATTCTTCACAATAAAAGCAATGAGAACTGTTCATATAAGCCAAATAGTGAATAAACTGGTAATAGTCACATAAAGTTAAAATGTAATTAATTTACCACTAAAAGGGTAATTAATTCACCAGTTAAAATAATTAATTAACTAATTAGTAGATAGTTAAGTTACCAAATAAATAAAGCAGGAAAGCTCCATAGGTGGTGAAAATATGTCATCCAGACAATGTCAAATCTTCTGCAATACTATGTTTCAGTCGTGCTAGTATTTTGGTATTAAATACCACCAAGTATTAGAGCTGATGACAAATAACTGTTCAGAGAGAATGTTCAAATGACAAATATCTAAATGTCCAAGAGCAACTGACAAGTCACATCGAACTAAAGTTTCATATCCCTGAAGTGTTTAGTGAATTATAAACTCACACAATTCAGTAGTCGCCTGTGTAGCGTCGTAAGTTTGCTCAGGTACTATAGAGTTCCTTCAGGGATACCACTTTACACTATTATATCTGTGACGTCACTAGTTTACCTTCTTTAAAATGAAAGTCTAAAAAAATGAAAATTTCTGCAAAGGAATCTAATACGAGTCATATAAAGAATAATGCCCATAATGACTTGCAAAAATTGCCCTATTTCTACAGAAGTTTCTGCACATGCCATCGTTTGAAACAAACGATACTTCTAACTGAAATTGATATTAAATCACTTATTGGAAATTAACTGAGCTCTCGTGTTGTCACAGTTGTGGTTACTGTTTTTAATTTTTTTAAATGTCTTGTCTTCAGAAAACTGAAAGGTTGTACCTTTTAGGCAGCGCTCAATTGGAATAAAGAAGGCAAACCATTTTAGATAATTGGTAGATACTACAGTTAACATTTCTATCAATTTTTGGGCAGGATCCAATTATTTAGAAGGTTTTGAGCACATGGGGTCTATTTTCTCTTTTTTCCTTCAACCCAGTTAATCATGTGATTATGTAGTAACCATAGGCATGTGTCGTCAAAATCACAACCCTCATTTCCATGACCAAAAAAGAATATAAGAGGAATTTTTGGTCTGAAATTGATGGAACTATAATTCTGAATAAAATTTTTGGTAGGCTGAATTCTCCAAACAACATTCCGTTAAAACACATACAATTCCAGTTTGACCGGAGTTGGAAAACACAGATTATAATGTAAATGGGTCCAACATTTAGGGTGTTTTGGAGAGAAAACAAATGGACAAAGTGTTAGGTACTTTAGTGTCTATTACGTGAGACGTTTGAAGAAACAAAAACAAAGTTATCCGGTACAATAAGGGCCCAGTATCTATATTTATGTACTTGTGTGTGTGTGTGTGTGTGTGTGTGTGTGTGTGTGTAAACTTTCATGTGCAATATAGAATTCTGCGTCGAAATACAAATGTAGAAGACAAATTAAGTTTTGCATGAATCATGCAATGGGGCTTTCCGTACATAATGATTCAACATACGTTTAAATGAAGTTATGATTTTGTTCCTGATTTGGTAAAACAATTTTACTTTTTGAGTGGTAGGATAGACATTTTAATTGTTATAATCCACTGTAATTATTGGAACTCAAGGCTACAGTTAGGTCTTTTGCATTTTTTCAGAATATGTATTGAAATTTATACGTATATTATATGTTTTACGAAAAATGTGTTTCGTAAACTCTTAGCAATGCTCTGTTCCATGGCCAGAAAGAAAGAGAGAGAGAGAAGAGAGAAATTCAGTCTCTCTTAAAGAAGGTGTCACTCATAATGGTGTAGATACGGCTACATCTTGGGGAAGCTCTGGCAATGCAAGAGGTACGGGATGCTTTAAGAAGATAGACGGAGTCTCTAATTCTGGGACTAACGAACTGAAGATACAAGCGGCTTGGCACAGTATTTATACTGGTTCAAGATACCCTTGGCCATTGAGTACCAAATGCAACATGTCAGTATCATACCGGCACCGCGTGCACCTGTCCCAAACCAGAATGAGCTCCAGTCTATCTTGACAGAAACGAATGTGTTCCATCTGCTTCCAGCCCATCTTGATGGAACCGAATGTGTTCTATCTGCTTCCAATCCATCTTGATGGAATTGAATGTGTTCTATCTGCCTAATCAGCATTATATTGGTTGAACACTAGCTTACTAAGTCAGACAGAACGTTAAGAATTTTTTTGCCACTGAGTGTTATTTGCTGAGTTAGCATACACATGTATAATACAGGAGAGAAGATTTGTATTTGTTTGTAAGGCAGCAATCTTTATCAAAATAGAATATAGTTCTAGTAAATAAAGTTAATCTCCATATATTTTAGTGGAAATTACTCCCAATATAATTTAATGAAAAACTGATCCAATGAAAAATTAGTTTTAATACAATTTAGAGAGAATTTCAATGTTAATAATTTTTACTCAAAAATTCTATCCTAATAATAACTTCCGGGTCATTTGAGCCGAGTCCTCGAGGCTCGATAAAGAGAAAAATTACATTCATACAAAGAAGGTGAAGTTATTAAAAATCAAAAATACAATGCATTGTTAAAACAGTTGATAAATTAAAAAAAAAAAACAATGAAGAATCATTGCGGTACATTCTGTGAAGTTCAAATAAAACACAGTGAGAAAAACACTGTATAATATTCAGTGAGATACAAAATACAATAAAAAGAACACTGCAAAATTTTTATTAATATTCAAAAAAATACCATGAAAAGTACACTTCACAATATTCAACAAAATTCAAAAATACAATGAAAATAGTCGGGCACGACATTAAAAAAAAAAATTGAGAGAATTTGCAATAGCCAAAAGGTTGTAAAATATTCAAGAAAATTCTTCACAATCTACTCTATGACTAGTCCGGTTAGACGATTATAGAAAGTTAATATCAGCATGCAGTTCTTGTTTTCTTCATTTTCTTTTTATATGTTAGTTTGCTATTTTTTTTGTTATTTTTATTTTTTGTATAACATCAGCAGAACATATTTATTGTTGACTACGGTTATTATTTTGCTTCAACGAGTGTGGTGAAAAAGAACTCTCATTATTCTGGATAGTACTAGTAAGCCGATATTGAGTTTATCTTCTTATTGCATACATAATATCAGTAAAGAAATATCAGAAACATTGAAGTAAAAATGTTTGCGAAAAGAATGGAGTAAGAATTTGGAATTAATCAAGTGTAAGGAAAGTGAAAATTTTAGTGTTGTGTTAGTCCTACCGTAATAACCATAACGTCTGTTCACTTGCAATCAAACTTTGACCTGTGTGTGTATGACATAGAAATTGCATTTAATCTAACCTAGGAGCAATAAGTGAAAATATTAAAATCGTAAAATTTATTCGACGTGGTCTAGTGCATCATTAAAATCGTAAAACTGGGCGTGTATTACTGACGTTACTTGTGACGTGTGAAAGAGAATGTATCGCCGTTGTCGTTTCAAACAAATCTGACTCAGAAGCTGATCGTATGCAGAACAATAGCTGCTCAAAAACTCGGTGTCGAGCAATCGCTCCGACACTTTGACTATTTTACATATATAATGAACAACACGACAACATCGATTGATGTTGCCTAACCAGGGAAGGAAGCACCTCTTCTGACTGGTTTGAAGGCATTAGAGCCGTACTATGGCGTTATCGCCGATACAGATTCATATGATTTCATATGAAAACGTGAGAGCAAAACCTCAATAACATTATCGAACACCATTGGACTACAAAATAAACAACATCTGCATCAATATGTTTGAGACGGCTAGGCGGAAATTACAAATCTCTCTAAGATAGGTAAATACGGTACGACTAGTTATACGTGTTGGTAGCGAAACATATATACGGTGGTTTCAAATTTCAGTACTAACAGGTTTGATGTAAATGCTTAGTGTATGGAATGCAAGTTAAAGTCAATAGGTTCATTCACACTCTCTACAGAAGAAATCTTAGCAACTGTGACGTATATTACTGCAGTAGGTAAAAAAAAGTTATTGTTACTGAATGAAAATTTAAATATAGCATAAATTAGATTAGTTTTTTGGAAATAGTTTGAAATTAACACACTAACTTTGCAATTTCTATTTCAAAAAAACAAAATAAGATATAGCAAAAACATACCTTTGTGAGAATTATCACAATCCAGAAATATTCTTCCTATGAAACGAATTAGATATTAAACAGCAAACAATACACGAATTGTCTGTAATACTGAAAGAGTTCAAATTGTAAAAGTTGAAGTCATTTTCACTGGAAAGGAAACTGTCAATGCTGCTGTCGTTGATCTGGGGCCTGGCGGAGATGTCGCTGTTGGACCCATGGAAATCTGTTTATGGCACGGATAGATGTATTTCAGCCTGGGTTGTAGATAGCTCGAATTCGGGGCTGGACTAGGTACTGTATGCATTCGGGATGTCGTAATTTCATGTGTTACTGCAAGAAGAATTCTCACCGGCGATGTATGCATGTTTTTTTGCTGAAAATCCTCTCAGTTGTAATGAGTTCGTTCCCCTTGTGATGTTCCTGGTGCTGATGTTTCAGAACAGACCCTTCTTGTGGGCGAAAAGTACGAAAATCACAGAAGAGTTGTCCAATCGTTGCTGAGTGACACCTTTCGTCTTGGTATTCGTCCGTCATTCTTTTGTTTATTCTCCAACACTTATTATGATAAGGATTTTTTTTTTATAATCTTCTTCTCATTTCTTGCTACGAGAAGGAAATACTAGAATCTTTAAGAGATGCCTTGGCCCATGATTAGAGAGAGAGAGAGAAAGAGAAGAAAGTTCGGGCTCTCTTAAAGTGAAGTAGGTGTCACTCATAATGGTGTAGATACGGCTACATCTTGGGGAAGCTCTGGCAATGCAAGAGGTACGGGATGCTTTAAGAAGATAGACGGAGTCTCTAATTCTGGGACTAACGAACTGAAGATACAAGCGGCTTGGCACAGTATTTATACTGGTTCAAGATACCCTTGGCCATTGAGTACCAAATGCAACATGTCAGTATCATGCCGGCACCGCGTGCACCTGTCCCAAACCAGAAAGAGCTCCAGTCTATCCTGACAGAAACGAATGTGTTCCATCTGCTTCCAGTCCATCTTGATGGAACCGAATGTGTTCTATCTGCTTCCAATCCATCTTGATGGAATTGAATGTGTTCTATCTGCCTAATCAGCATTATATTGGTTGAACCCTAGCTTACTAAGTCAGACAGAATGTTAAGAATTTTTTGCCACTGAGTGTTATTTGCTGAGTTAGCATACACATGTATAATACAGGAGAGAAGATTTGTACTTGTTTGTAAGGCAGCAATCTTTATCAAAATAGAATATAGTTCTAGTAAATAAAGTTAATCTCCATATATTTTAGTGGAAATTACTCCCAATATAATTTAATGAAAAACTGATCCAATGAAAAATTAGTTTTAATACAATTTAGAGAGAATTTCAATGTTAATAATTTTTACTCAAAAATTCTATCCTAATATATGTATTCGAAATATCCTCCAAGTCTACGCTAGCTGGATAGTATTTACAAGATTGAGCAAGCAGAGAAGCCTTTAATTTGTTGCCATTATAAAGATAAGAAGAATCATTTCAGTCTTAAGTTTAGGTTCGAAAATGATGGACGTATAACTCTAGGTCTATAATATTACTCTATAATCCTATTGTATTCGTAAAACTATTAGCGAACGTTGGCTTTAAACTGAATTAATCATCAGAGATCTGACTAATCAGTCAAGAAATTTATCGTTTCCAATGAATGGATTTGTCTGGGGATAACTGATAACCTCATGTCATCACAAGGACAACAAATAGGCCCAGTAGACTTATATCTTTCCCGTCTAACCACAGTCACCGTTGTGCCAGTAGGCAGAGGTTTTCATATCGATCACTTCGAACGAAAGGCTGTCATTAATAGATCATAGATATCATCCGTATTTTGAGAACTTGAAGTCTTTATTTAAATTATGCGTACAGTCAAATCACAATAAAGTTATGGTTCATAGCAACTAAATATTGATCAAATATGTTCAGTTTCTATATGCACAAATGGGTCTAACCTACGCAATCATAATCTGAAACAGTGGGCCAAAACTACGGAAGCACAAAGTGAAACCATGAGCATACACTACTGATTACAATCTGAAAGAATGGACCAACTCTACGGATGCACAAAGTGAAACAATGGGTCTATCCTACGGAAGCACAAAGTAAAAAGAATGGGCCTACCCTACGGAAGCACAGAGTGAAACTATGTCTCTACTGTACGAAAGCACAAAGTGAAACAGTTGTTTCACTGAAGAAATGTTGATTGTGTAGATACATGATTGTGACGTCATATATATAATTTAATACAAATAATATTATCATTCAGGTTAGAGAATTTTAATTCGTACTCTACGGAGATTCGAACCCTAGGTCCACGATGGGTGCCGTTTACCATCGCGATGGGTGCCGTTTACTCGCGGACCTAGGGTTCGAATCTCCGTAGAGTAAGAATTAAAATTCTCTAACCTGTATGATAATATTATTTGTATTAAATTATTAATTCTGCCTACTATTATCAAGCATTCTTCTATAGAATCCAGGGATAGCACTTTCTGTTCTGTTTGGTATATATTTATAATTCTTTGTAATAAAAAATCCTATATACCTTGATTTCTTTGATAGGAATCTGGAACGACTGTGTGTATATATATGGGAATTAATTACTAGGTCGTCATGCGAGTGTGTCTGCTACACACGAATTCATATAACACCGATTCAGTGCCATCATTTTTTGGTGATGTGTGCTTAGTCGTGACAGGATATGGGCTGGTGTGTGCAGGCAAGGCGATGCGTGCCGTTTACTTGCGGACCTAGGGTTCGAATCTCCGTAGAGTACAAATTAAAATTCTCTAACCTGTATGATAATATTATTTATATTAAATTATTAATTCTGCCTACTATTATCAAGCATTCTTCTATAAAATCTAGGGATAGCACTTTCTGTTCTGTTTGGTATATATTTATAATTTTATATATATATATATATATATATATATATATATATATATATATATATATATGCAACAAACTGAAAACGAACAGGGGAAAACTTGTTTTTATCTAGCCTAAGCGCTTTTGACTATCAGTGAGCCGTTATCAAAGGCAAACATAATACCGTGACAAGACAAAAAATAAACGCACAAAGCGTGGAAATTACAATCGTTCACAATGACTATTTTTAATTGAATTAAAGCTTGGAAATGTTTGATGTTTCGGCTAGTTGACTTCAAGTTGACTTGCTGATGTGGTAAACTAGATGGCACTGATCTACAAAGGGAGGGGGTACGGTGGTGTAACCTAATATTATGTCCTTGAAATTTCATTGCTTCTGTAAGGTGATTAATAAACATGTCAATAATAACACCAGGAACAACCATAAAAACGACCCGAATTACATGTATGACAGTAGTAATTAGTAAAATGAACGAATCATTTAATTGAAAAAGTGGTGGCTGTAAATGGATGATGATGGTTTTCTTTGCGTGTTGTTGACTTCTTGGACGTTTCTTGTTTCAAGCCGCCTAATTTCATGCTTCTAAGGCGGCGCATCCATTAAAATTCCTTTTTCTTTCCTGGTTTGTAATTCCATTTGGGGTTGTGAGGAATTGCAATAAGTGTTCAATCACTGAAAGCGTGATCATAAGAAGAGAAGTATCCTGCAACTGGTCTTCTGTCCAGCGTCTTTGTCATTCAATCATACCTTTGTATATTGATCTTTTCGTGTAGCTTTTAGGTTTCTCCAGCATACCGAAGGCCACAGATCTTATATGGAATGATAGAAAATTACATTCTGTTTTCCACGTTCTGTTTGGACCATGGATGTTAAGTATTTTGCTCATCGCTGTGCCAGAGAATGTGGTAGTTTCTATCATATGTGGAAAGGTTTTGCAACTTTCATCTTCCAAATAGACCAGCTTTGCCAGATTAGTCTTAGCTTGTGATTGCCGTTAGCTTCGCTCTGTCTAAAATGTCTTTGAGGTTTTCTGGTCCACGGTTTGCTAGGGAGGATTAACTTCATTGTTGAGTTTAGTGTGTCACAAGATTCCACGATGGTCCAGTGTTTCTGCGTGATTTTACCTACTTTGGGGTTGTTTGGATTGTAGGTTAGGATAAATGGTACCTGATCAACCTTTTCTTTTTCTCAATATTTTAGTAGGTCGTTGCGGTTTGTTTGTTTCGCACTTTGTGTTGCCTCTGCTATACTCCATGTCTAAAACTGAGAATGAAATTGCGACAAGATGTGATCACCAGTAAAATTATTATAGGCTGAGAAGTTATACAATCATCTACATCTATAAAAATATAAATTAAAATTTACTGAAAGCTACTTCAACTGTCATTGCTCTTAACCGACAAATACAAATTAGCTCAGAAATTTTCATCAGCACTGGTTAGCGGTGAACTTTCTTAAAACACTAGCTACTGCTCGTCCTAGGACAGGAGTGATAACTATTCAAGATAAAAAAAAATGTACACAAAAAATTGGGATGAGCGAGTTCAAAAGAAAGTTTGAACATAAAAATACGAAAAAAGTATTTTCAAAATTGGAATGCAGTCGCGAGTTTCGAACTCGCGACCTCTTGTTTAGCAGCTGCGGCACTTACAAATGTGACTGTTTATATAAGATATAGCTCATGCACACCCCAGATTAGACATCATACCTAAAGGGTTATTGGTAATGCGCAATTCAGTACAGGTGGATGGGGATGGTACTCTGATTGTGAAGGAAAGGCCTTAAGCTATGGTAATAGTGATGTCCCGTTTCTTTCAGTTAAGTGTCATGCACTATTTAGCAGTGAGCGTGTGTAAGAATTACTGAAATCAGTTCAATACCTTTTTGTCCACAGACTTTGATGCAGTGTATGTAGCTAAAATGAAATGCCACTGACACTTATGAATGATCCACTCAGTGGGAAGGAGAAGCGGATTTTGGAGAAAACTTGGAGAAATTGAGTATGAACTCTCTTCTGCACACACTGTTTGACAGTAATTTCTAGAAATGTAGTGTAATAAATTT
This sequence comes from Megalonaias nervosa, assembly GCA_016617855.1. NCBI lineage: Eukaryota > Metazoa > Mollusca > Bivalvia > Unionida > Unionidae > Megalonaias > Megalonaias nervosa. The sequence continues at coordinate 99,383 of JAECUM010007072.1, read as the reverse complement.
TGGAGATGCGCATTTGGTTATAGCGCCCCGTTTGAGGAATTCTTAGATTTGAGTGATTACTTGTTTGATTATTGGAATTTGGTGCAATGGAAATATTCCTTAGCCCGAAATAATTAGCCAATTACTAGGAGCAAACGTCACAAAGAGAAAGTGTTAGTGAGTTTCCATGATGCAATGGTCGATTAGCAATGAATTCAGACCCAAACCGCATGACTGTCCCCGTGACTATTAATTTTGTTTGAGCATAGGACAAATCGTCAAACGGGTTGAAATACAAAAGCCGCGCAGTTAAAATCAAATTGATCTGCGCCCATCGGATGTGTAAAAAGTGTGATTCTAGTAAATTAATTTATGTGATGACAGATGTCTAATTTTGTTTTATGGATAAATGTTTAGATTAATTGTGTGCAGTGTTAGATCAGAACAGATTTTAGAAGTTGTTTGCTGCTTGAATCCAGAGTTTGGTAAATTAGATCTATTTGTTTGGTTTGTGCTGTGAGTGAAGCAGACCTAAATTGAGAAGGGAAGGTGGTAGTGTTATGTATGATTGTTGGGAGATTAGTGGACTGTTTTTTTCTGTCACTGTAGAGTTAGTACTTGTTGTGAAGAGTTGAGTGACGGCAGTGTCAGGTCTAGCATTGGTATGTGGACGACAATGTGTTGTCGCGCCATTTGGGCGTTGAAGTCATGGTTGACTTGTTTTTGAGGTTCATAAGAGACTTGTTATTCTCTGAAGAACGCATTCTCTAACCTCGGTGTTAAACAGGAAGGTTCCTGTGTTATATTGTCGTTGACCTGCTAGCGACTTGCCAGTTGGAAATTGCTTCGTACAGTGTATTTTAAAAATTGTTCGCTACGATCTTGACAATCATAATGGTCCAATGTGGTTTCCATCATGCATAGTTTGAATTGTCTGCTTAGATGGAACCATGTCCATTTGGGAAGTTCTGAAGGACAATTCATAGCACAATTAGTTATCTGCATGAAGTAATGGTATTGCACACCACAGTATAGGTGAATCATTTATGTGATGATGTTCCATACTTTTGCTTTTGGGAGTGTATTCTCTTATGTCTGTGTTCGGTGGCTGTAGCATTGGTCCATTAGTAGTGAGTTAGTTGTAACAAGATAGGATCGGCTAACCAAGACTGAGTCGAAAAATATATTGTGCGCGGTGGTCTAAGGTTGATTGGGGTCGTGTTATCCTGGTGGAAACGCAAACTCCAAACTTGAGTTTTTCGGGTAAACAGGAATGGTCCTGTGTTACATGTGTTGTCTTGTTGTTAGAGACCTATGTGTAGAGAAGTCTTTCCTGCAGCGATTTCCGAGGATTGTTATGAAAGAGTTTGGACCCGAATAACTTGTCGGAACATTTTCATATTGGATTTAGCTTGGTTAATTTGTGTTCACTGTTGACATTTAGTTTACTTATAAGCAATTAGTGATTCAAAAGAAAAAAAAAAAGTTTGGTTTTGGATGTTGAGTGGAATAAGCCCATTGATTTAGAGTTTTGTCTTAATCATGTTTTGGAATTATTAATCGGGTTGGTGGTTGATTTTGGGGAAAGTAATCAATTTTGATTAGACCACAGAAGTGTGACGTTTGTGTCACTCGGGGACGAGTGATCTTTTTGAAGACGGGGGTAATGTAATAAATTTTGGAGATGCGCATTTGGTTATAGCGCCCCGTTTAAGGAATTCTTAGATTTGTGTGATTACTTGTTTGATTATTGGAATTCGGTGCAATGGAAATATTCCTTAGCCCGAAATAATTAGCCAGTTACTAGGAGCAAACGTCACGGAGAGAAAGTGTTAGTGAGTTTCCATGATGCAATGGTCGATTAGTAATGAATTCAGACCCAAACCGTATGACTGTCCCTGGAATAATATAGTCCCTATTAAAATCTTGTAGTGTACATTGGTGTTGTGACTGCAGTGGTAGTACTTACGGTAGGAAACCGGTAAAATACACAATGAAATAAATAAGAAGGGACTCGGCAGATACCACTTGTAGAGTTTCAATGGCGTGAACTGCTGACGGTACGGAAAGCTGATGAAGAGAAACTATGCAGATGTGCGGTTGATAGATATTTGGCAAGTTGGGAGATCTGTGGTCTTGCATTGATTAGAGTAAAATTCATGTATAAAATGGACACGTCGGGCTTTCTAATTTACAACTGAAGTTATCTAGAAGTCTTTGGAAATTTGGGGTAAAATTATGGCTTCTAGCGGGAATCGCGCCAGGGTTTGACACCGCTCGGTCAAGCAAAGACCCCTGGCTTGTAACAGTAGGAAGGAATGTATTGACCATAAACAGCATTTGATGATGAAGAGAATATCACAGTTCTCCGTGTACTTTGGTAATAATAATAATGGCATAATTTTAGTACAAAGACATTACGATGCTCACTAAAAACAAGAGTCTGGAATATCCATATTCTCCGCTCACATGTATTTCTGTGCAAGCTGAACTATCTATTGCACCACAATTGGTGATTCAGTTTTCTAAACTTCATTAATTAATGAATTTTGAGTTTAAATCTCTAACCACTTTATGGGTATCTTAATAATGGGTTCAAGTCAAATTGTACGATATCTAAGACTTTAGTCTAATATTTTCCCTTTATGTAGACCATCAGTCATATTAAACCGCCTCATTGTATCGTGATTTCTAAACCACTCATTTCTCTGTAATGATTAAACTGTACAACGAGGAATACTAATTTGTCTAGTGTTACGTATATGTAATTAAATTGCTTGTGTGTTAGTTTTAAAATTCTTTTTTATTTTATTTTTGTTTCATTACATTTTATTGTAATGATAATTTTCACGGATTCGGAATTCTTTTCCAGTAATTCTGTTTATCTAAGAAGCAAAACGTGTTACATGAGCAATATTTTTAGTTCACCTTGGTCCGCGGTAGTGTAAGCGCTACGCGAAAACGATTGGCTATTGCCAAGGTCATTTCGTCTAGTCTGAATAAACAATGTTTTATTTTTAAATTTATTTCAGAGTGAGAGTAGATAGGGGTTCTTGCTACGTGACAAATTGCATTTTTGCTATTGCGTTGTTCAAGTGTTAAGAGACCACGTAATCTATCTCGCGAGAACGGGATGATAATTCGGGTGGATAAAATACCATTCCTGAGCGCTCGTCAGTCAGTTGTATTTTGGAAACCTTGAAGGCTGGACAGGTTTTTGTTGTTGAAACCAGATTGTTTTTGAAGTTCATTTGTTTTTGGAATTTAATAATTTATTCTCTAGAAAACCAAACGAGTGTACTGTTTTATAAATTCTGGGAGAAAGAAATTCAGTGGAAATTTATTCTGGAATTATTCGGAAATATAAACTGTGATTCAATTGAGGAATTGTTGCTTTTGTACAAGAACCACATCTGACGTCATCGCCTTCCATATTGGAACGTCGTCAAGATTCGAACCTGGATTCTAATAGAACTATTTAGTGATAGGACTTGTATTTTTCATTCTTAGGATTAAATTTTGGATTATATTCACAAACCGTAAGAACTATTTTCCAATTTTTTACATTGTTTTCTAGGGAAATAAATTATTTTGTTAAAATATACAAAACTTGTTGACTTCACTCTTTTCTCTTGTTATTATTGCACGAGCCTGCACGTAACGCTAGTCCAGTGTTCAAATGTCATACAAAGAACAACACAAGTAACTAGTTAACACAGTTGCAGAAAAATGTCATTAAATCGTCACTAATATGTACACATATAATTGTACATATAAGTAAGCTATTTCCTATACGTTGTCTATTCGACAGTCCGTGCAATCCTATGAAGAAAAGCACATGGATATGTACATGAATACGGCATATTCACCGTCCGTAAATATATTGCGCTATACCTCCTTTAACTTTACAGATTAGTGTCAGTCATGAAGCCACCAGAAATGAACGAAGTACCATCTTGTAAAGTATACAGCTGCTGATATATCTTACCCGATCAGTTTGTAACTGTTTAAATTTGTATTTTTCTTAATTTGATTCACACTCTAGTATTGCGGGAAGTGCCTTCTCACACACTATCGGAGACGCATACCACAACTAGAATAGTTCTCATACTTGCAATCTCATTCAAACTGCAAACATAAAACGTTCATATAAGATAAGTAGTATCCTCATAGGGGTATTGAGACTGACGATACCCGGATATATTAATTGTGGCGAATTAATAGTTACAAAAGTACATGCCGTGAAAGATGTGGTAAACAATGTAAACAAGGAAATCACTTTGCGTTATGTATTTCAGGAACGTTTTGTAATTCTCTTAGCAATTATCTGTACCGGCCATAACTGTACTTTCAATATGGAAAGTTTGATAGCCGTTGGGTTACAGGTGTGTAGGTACTAGGATTGTCAGTCAAGGGACCTCGTTGACCGAAAAAAAAAGACTAGTATGGCATTCCCCATTCCTGGGCACGTGCATTGTACACAAGGCCCCATTGTATGACAAATGTAACTCTCGTTGCACCTTGATTAGTCTTCATACAACAAGATAATTACAATGCAATAGCTCCATACTATCTGAATGCTGTGATATATTTGCGAAAAATACAATATAATATTGCCGATTTTATGTCAAATACAGTTTCCGCAAAACAGATTGTAAATGAATATTTAAATGACAGGTTTTTTAAATAATAGTTAATAATATATAACTTTAAACTCAGTACGTACTGTAAGTGATATTTGATTATAACACACCCACCCACCCGTTAAGCCAATTTATTTTAGCAATAGCCCTGAATACATTCCACCAGTATGCCCCAGCCCGTTAACTGCGTTTAAACCTTTTGTTAAATTCTGTCAGAATGTAAAAAATATTTTGCCCAATATATATATATATATATATATATATATATATATATATATATATATATATATATATATATAGATAGATAGATAGATAGATAGATAGATAGATAATACTATCATACAGGTTAGATAATTATTATTTCGTACTCTACGAAGATTCCAACCCAGTTCCGCGGGTAAACGGTGCCCATCGATTGCCTGCACACACCAGTCCATATTCTATCACGTTATATATATATATATATATATATATATATATATATATATATATATATATATTCTTATATTCTGCCTACTGTTATCAAGCATTCTCTTATAGAATCCGGAGATAGCATTTTACGTTCTGTCTGGTGTGTATTTATAATTCTCTCTCTCTCTCTCTCTCTCTCTCTCTCTCTCTCTCTCTCTCTATATATATATATATATATATATATATATATATATATGTGTGTGTGTAGTTTGAATATAATGCTTTCACAGAATGATATTAATTTTATTTTTCCGTCGAAATACACATGTGAAGAAATATATTAACGTACGCTACGGACGTTTCGCTAGTTGTTGTTCTGGTAACTGTTGTTTTAAGGTGACCTCTAAAACATTTGGTGTTCTATTTATACAAGATTGTGTAAGCATTTGTTCTTTTTAAATGTTTATACATGTCATGGCAGTTAAACAGGACTGGTAAAATCAGACTCGCTAATTAATGAACAGGGCAGTCTATGTAACGTCAACCCTTTTTCATTAGCAAATGCTATCACTATGTAAGATATGTAATTTCGGTTAATAAGAAACCTTTCATGCATTTAGGATTACAACTAGTGATGAAGTCACTAAACGTGCAGGAGTCTAGAAATGTAACCACTAGGGCAGTGGATGTCCCCCTAAAAATTCCTCGCATAAATGCCATTAAGTTAGGGCTTACAATTTGCCATAAATAGATCGACCAGCAGCCATTTGGAATTTCGTACACAAAATTTAATGACTGCTGGAAAGTAGATATCCCAAGCCCTGGAGATTCGTCAATTACATAAGCAGACGCAAGACGGTTAACTACACATGCACGGCACACTTCGGTTTTAATTAAATTATCACAAGTGCGACGTAGCAGAGGTTGGATGTCTTCATTTTATAGATAAGGTTGTTCGGTTGGTAAATAAGCACGTAATTCACCCTTATGATTACAATCCTCGCAACAAGCGTACATATTTGTTTTATCTTACACCATGCATTTAATGTCGATAAATTATCTGAAATAATTCTCAAGCGGGGCGCTCCTCTTCTGCTATGCATTCTGTTGAATAATTCTGGTAGCTTCAGTTCACAAATACACTGCATCATTGTAGACCATCTCTCTCTCTCTCTCTCTCTCTCTCTCTCTCTCTCTCTCTCTCTCTCTCTCTCTCTCTCACACACACACACACACACACACACACACACATACACACTCAAACACACACACATGCACTCATACACATACACACTATTTGTATCTATAGATAATTGACAAAATGCTAGTTTGTGACTACCCTAAGGACTTTCGGTAACTGCGGGTTCCAGTGTGTCAAAGGCAAACAATTGTATAAGACTAATTCAAACAAACCAACGGACATTAAGAACGATGAGAACATTAAGAACTTTACATGTTGTGTTCTTATGCCTATTTTCAAAACATGAAATGTATGAAAGCAAACGAAATATGTAGATATAGTACGTTATTTTTAATTGATAAATGAAATAGAATTTGTTTTAAAAAGCAGTTTCGTTACATAATTAACATAGGCTGGAATGAGGCTGTTCTTCGTCAATATATTCGAAAGCCACTATATCGTGTTTACAATGAAATCTTCCCGTGCGTTACCATTGCCAAGAATTCTGTAAGGATTTGCACAAGTGTTGTTTAATAAAGGACAGGAATTTCGTATTAGGTGGTCCCAATGCCTTTAAACAGCTGCCAAAGAAACATGGCACAGTTACGAATGAAGAGAACGAAAAGATGACTAATTTCATAACGCAGTCCATCAGTGTCATATGATGCTCATTTGGAAAGGACAACATAAATGTCACTGCCCATGTATTACTTTGGTCTCCTCCAATTGTTTGTTTTCCTTTTGTTTCCCAGGAATCAGAGAGAATGACTCTTGATTGTTTGGATAGCTTTTCAGAGAGTGTTATTTACAAATTCAATTAGAGATGTAAGCATGGAAATGGAAATATCATACAAATTTGTAGAAATTCTTGCATGGGAACTAAATCCGGTAATTGAAAACATACCTTGCCATTTCTGAATTATGATCGGACCGTTACGGTTTCCTGGTGATCCTTTGTATGTATTACATACAGGCCATGTTCTGTCTTAAAATGAACGTTAAAGCACAATTAATGAAGGAGGAGGAACACCATCCAGACTACTAATTGTATGGATTATGACAACAAGGGAAAACATTTGATATCTCCGATGGCAGTTGCTAGAAACTACCTTTTCTAAAAACCTTACCATCGAATTTATTTCGATATTTTTCTGACTATGCATACGACGGTGTGGGAATGGTCCTATTAGTAAGAATAATACAACATTTTGGCGTGGATTTTGCACACACCGGAATTGAAAGCATTGCGAACAAATGTACACAAATTCCAACTACTACTATCTCCTTGCTTCACTATTGCTTCACTATTTTTGCACAAGCACCAGATAGTCCTGATATGGAGTGTCACTACCAAAATAAATGGAGATAATTAAATGCTACATTCGTACCGTATATAACCCTGCTCCATACACGATTCATATGACAACGTTAGAACACTTGTTAACTGTTCAGTTAGTTCAATCTTTCCTTTCTGAAATATATGACCATAATAGCACTGAAACGTTGTTGTTGCTTTTGTAGGGTTTAACGCCATTTTTCATCTCATGATAGGCTATACATGGCGGCCGGTGTAAATGGTGGAGGAAGAACCAGGGAAAACCCTGAAAAGAACCACCGACCCACTAGAAGATATTGGCTACTCACTTACCCACACTGGCCGAGCCCAAGACTCGAACCCACGCAGACAGAGGTGAGATGGCAGTGATCCATAACGGTGAGCGCTTTAGACCACTCGGCCACTCGGGTTCCAATCACTGGAAAGAATATCCAGCAAAATATATGTGTGATTTGTGTGTGTGATATAGATTTTTAACGTAGCTTTAACAATTTTTCAATCATATCGCTACGATGTCTGCAGTGTGACAGCTTATAGTGATGTCTAGCACTGGGGCATCATGCCGCAGACATGTGGCATGATGTCCCACCCAGTCACATTATCCTGACACCAGGCCGACCAGTCCTAACACTAACCTCTTAATGCTGAGCGCCAAGCGAGGCAGCTGTTACTACCATTTTTTAAAGTCTTTGGTATGACCCTGCCGGGCTTCGAACCCGCGACCTCCCGCATCCGAGGCGGACGCTCTAACCACTAGGCTACCGGAGCGGTCGCAAAATATATGACCATAATAGTACTGAAAAGAATATACCGCAACAATATATGACCATAATCGCACTGAAAAGAATATACCGCAGCAATATATGACCATTATCGCGCTGAAAAGAATATACTGCAAAATATATGACCATAATAGTACTGAAAAGAATATACCGCAACAATATATGACCATAATCGCACTGAAAAGAATATACCGCAGCAATATATGACCATTATCGCGCTGAAAAGAATATACTGCAAAATATATGACCATAATAGCACTGAAAAGACTATGCCGTAAAATGTATCAACATAACAACATTGAAAAGAATATACTGTGACATATATGTGCTCTTAATGCACTTAATCGTTTTCACATATCTAAATAATTAGTGGTGAAAAATATCATATTGACGTTAAGCTATGTACATAAATGAATGAGATTGACTTCGCTTACAGAGTCGACAGGAATTAAGCCTGAACACTTGGAAATGTTTGAAATAGATTTTTTTTTTTGTTTGTTTTGACAATACATGAATATAATTGAAATATTGTTATCGCATATCAAAATGGTAGTGAAATATGCAATGGCATGCTTTAACGTCAATATATAATGATGAAAACTTCAGCAGTTTAGTTTCCCATTTTAAAGCAAGGTAGCAAAGAAAAGAAACGTAAACAAAGTTCCTTATTAGCCTTCCAGCAAGAAAAGAATTAAGGCTTAGGAATAATCAAAATCTAAAATGAATCAGCTCTAAGGGACTTTAAGATTTAGTTGAAAAGAAAATTTTGACGAGTATCAATTTACGGTAGCAACAGTCAAGAATTGTGTGAATTGCTGAATGGCATTGGTCCTTACCTGAAAGAAATTATTGTTCAAAAATTGTTTTTTTAACAGTATATCAAGACTCAATGATTTTGAGTGATAAAAAGAACCATATAAGAAACAGAAAAAAGAGTACAGAGAATTTTACCAATGAGCAAGCCCCATCACCATATAAAAAGAGGTGAGATGGGTGAATTTAATTCACATTTACTGGCAATGGGTGAATACAATAAACATTTACTGGAAATTTACATACAAAATCTGGACAGAAGACGCGAAAATAAAAATGGAAGTTTGACGGGATGGAATATTTATCATTGCAAGTAGATAGGTATTAAATTTCTTATGGTTATTTCATATATTGATTTGTCAGATGACAGATGCTTGTACCTAATGAAGTCATTTCTAAATGCTTCTATAAAAATCCTCATAGATTATCAAAATCCAGTTTGTATATATACTGTCGTTGCTCTGAAAGATGTCTTGTAAAAATGCTGATCAATACAGTTGAAATAAGTTCATCCACTCTAATTAAACTGAGACAGAAATAAAAAGAGTGTTGAGATATTAATTCTTTTTTCATTGAACGGAAAAACAATTACATATAAATTAATGATTTATCATAATTTATCACCACATATAAAAAAATTGACGGAAAGAAATATACATTACAAACATGCTTGAATCTAATTTAGAGCCGAAACATGTTATCAGAACAGAAGATATTTTATTAAAATAATCACAACTCGATAGATATGCCAGAAGAAACATATCATCACCAATTGAAAGTTCAGCACGTTGTTTACTGTGTTTTTCAATTGTTCGCACGATCCACAAAATTTGCTGCACATCAAACATATATACGTACAAGTCAGACGTTGTTCCTTTGAATCTCTGAATCACCTAGTTGTTGCTGACCCAAAGCAACAATACTCTGCTGAAAAATGGGCGGGGTCATCGATTATACAATACTTGGTTACTTGTATCAAAGGTACTCTGAGATGAAATAAGTTGGACAATGCAAACCGGTAAACATATTACCTCAGGATTAGGCATGTACCTCAAGTCAACTAAAGAATGTTGTAGACTAATCGTTTGGCAGGGTCAAAGACAGTATTTATGTATTATTATACGGCTGGATGGGTAGGTCTACATAATCAGCTTTAAATATCAGGACAAAAAAAAAAAAAAACGTTGGTTTACACAGAGGATGATGAGAAACATTATAACTTCATAAGCATATGTTATGTCTGTGATATAAAGATTGTGCCAAACAACGTCCGTAACCTATGGTCCCTTGACTGGACAGTATAGAGATTCTGCGCGTAATGAGTGCAATTTGTATTATGATATCCAGAAATCATCCATGTGTTCATTGCTTCACAACTTTTCTGGTTATGGGGGTCCTTTTCATCAAGACCTTTGTAAGACAATGAATTAGACTGACCATCTTGCTGTCTAATTTTTCTATCTAAATTTGACCAATCAATATTTGTTCTATATTGGACATTACTGTGTAGCACTATTAGCTCTGACCACATTTATACCCATCCAAACTTGTACAAAAATGCATAATATATCTTGATGTAGAAACTGTAGATCTGTTGCTACATTCACTAAAATTTTCTTTCAAATCTCTGGAAACTGTTGAGTTTATCTTTATCATATTATATCTTTCTGCTGTCATTTATGTTGTACAAAATAAAATCTCTTTTTTTTTTCAAGCTGCAAAAACACGGAATAAAATGTGCTTTTGATTTATAAAAAAAAAAATCTTTCTGATAAATTTAGCAAAAACAGTCAGTCTGCCTCTGGGTGCAAAAATGCTGTAAAAATTTAGAGTATGCGCATTTGGTTATAGCGCTACGTATTAAGGAATTCTTAGATTTTTGTGATTTTTTGCTTGATTAATGGAACTCGGTCCAATGGAAATATTCCTTAGCCCGAAATAAATACTTGGAGAAAACGGCACGGAGTGAAGCGTTAGTGAGTTTCCATGATGCCATGGTTTATGTTTGATGAATTCAGGTCAGAGCCGCACGAGTGTCCCTGTCGTTCCATAGTCCCTACTAAAATCTAGTGGTGTACATTGGTGGAGTGACTGCAGTTGCAGTATTTATTGTAGGAGACCGGTAAATTACACAATGGCATAAACAAAAAGGGACTCTGCAGACACCGTTTATGTTGCCATGGTGACATAATGTGATGCAGTTTTACAGGCAAAATGTGGCTCGAAACCATGATTCGACTGGCCTAAGGTGGCGTAGTAAAATAGTTCCCTTTGTTAGGGGATAGTTGTATAGAGTCTACAGCGTGAACTGCTGACGGTACGGAAAGTTGATGAAGAGAAACCATGCCGATGTGCGGTTGATAGACAATTGGAAAGTTGTGAGATCTGTGGTCTTGCATTGATGAGAGTATAATTTATGTACATAATAGACACGTCGGACTTTCTAATTTACAGCTGAAGTTGTATGGAAGTCTTTGGAAATTTGGGGTAAATTTATGACTTCGAGCGGAATCGCGCCAGGGTTTGACACCACTCGGTCAAGCAAATACCCCTGGCTTGTAACAATACATAGTGCTGTTATAAACTGATACATCAAGGAAAGTAGCTTGAAATTATACGTCTTACCTACACTGAGATTTCGATTGGGTGTTGAATTCGGTGTGTCAATAACGATGTAAATTAAACTGGTTCTGCATTTTCAATTTCTCGGCGAGTAATGTATTTAGGTGTTATCAACAATACTGCCTGTCAGTGTGTTTGGTCTGAAGCAAACCACTTTATAAAACATTGTTGTACTATATAATTTCTCAGTGTGATAATGTACTGAGTGTCTTTATATAAATTTCCCCACTGCAAGTGAATTTTCTGTGTTGTAGCATCGGAAGATCTTCAGAGATCCATCTGATGATATTATTTCTGAACGTACCGCGCGATGCGTACCACAGCACACCGCAATTATATGAACGACCCGACAATTCAATGTTCTGAGGCAAGGGCCTGGCACTCTTTTGCTTATTTTCCGTTTGGAAAAAAAATATCTTGGTGATTTATAGCAAAATGATACCATATTATATCCCTGTTATTATTTACATAACAAAATATTAGTTGAAATTAAAGAAAAGAACATATTTTAACTCAAACGAAAATTACACAACCCCCTCCCCCGAAAATTAAATGAATTTTCTATGTGTATGTTAATTATTGTATAAGTTGTAATAAAAAATGCTGTAACTAAAGTGGGACGATTAAACTTACACTACAGCTGATATTGTAAAAGACACCGTGCTGACATTAGAGACTATTGATATAAATAATAAGAGTTGATATTGAAGCCAACAATTTTTCTAGCCACAATATTGATATAATAGCCCGGGAAACTTTGAATGGGATGCAAACATCCGGGCAAGATATTCATCAGAGAGGGCCGGTAAACATAAAACACACTTATCATACGAGAAAATATTAAGTGACTTGAGAAATTAGAAAGTTCAAACAGAAAACATGTGCGATCGTGGAAATTGTAAGTTGTCTCGCGGTGTTACATAGGTAAGCCTATACATTCACACACGCCAGTAAATAATTAAAACACGACGTTTTTTATCAGAAATTTTTCCGAAGGTTGGATTTAGCCGAATATGTTTCGGCACATTCCATTTGGTCACTGCGTTTGTATACTTGACATGTGTCAAACATGTTATAAAAGACCAGAAATATAATTATATTAGTAATACTCACCATTAATTTGTAACATACAGCCGTTTTGTTTAAAAAAGGATTAATTTTTGAGCTAATTTGTCATGAATAATGAAAACACGCTGCTAATATCATTAAAGTCGGAACAAGATTCCTCGGGAATTTCCATACAATCCTTACACTCTGTCTGATCCATAACATAATAAAGTATTTAAAAAGCCTGTTATAATTTTCCTGTCTCAAAGAGACTGCATTCTGTACAAATCTCACATAGTCAGCTATATTCTGTTGTGATTTTCTACTAAAGATAGACTGACAGTGACTTATCTATTTATTATGAACTTGTTTTATATCTGGTTGTATAAACCGCATACAATATATCATATTTCAGCCTGTTTACGTCAAGATCGCTATCTATGGCTCATGACCAGAGCAAATATTTTCTTTGTGGGGCATGGAAAAAGTAAATAATTCTATCTTCAAATTTGCACAAAAAATTGTTTGTTTATTTTTTTGTCTTAATGGAAAACAAAAATAAAAATCTTTTAATTTCAAACAATAATACTAGAAACAGTCTCTTCCGATTTTTGTATGCAGTAACTCAAGTTTGTTACTGTACCATTAAATACAATATAATTACTTTTTTATATCGAAACATACATAATGAACGTACATACTAATCGACTCTTTCGAGAATTTAAAAAAAAATAAAAAATGAAAGAGTACTAACAAGAAAAAAGAACAAGGAAAGCAACATATTTATCAATAAATATCGATTTAACTAGTTTCGGCATTAGCTTTAAAAAAGGTTTCATTAGATTGAATGAAGCCTATTTTCTCAATATTTTTCACACATATTGGATACATGAAGTTTAAATTATCCTTCAAAAGTATTTGTGGAATGGTATATTATAGCATAAGGGACAATTAAAAAAAAGTCCTTCATCAAAAAAGCCAGCAGTTTATACCGACCGGCTTCAATTTGACAGGATACATCATTATGACATTATTATTATTATTATTATTATTATTATTATTATTAGTAGTAGTAGTAGTAGTAGTAGTAGTAGTAGTAGTAGTAACGTTTGCTCAAATATTGTAACCTTGTTTACAACGCCAATGTCTCTCAAGAGCTGTTCCCACCGGATGGTCTGCTAACGCAGATAAGGTAATAATAATATTAGTAGTTGTAGCAGTAGTAGTAGTAATAAATAAATAAATAAATAAATAAATAAATAAATAAATAAACAGAGGTTATTTGCTTTTCATATGTTAATGCGGGATATATTTTATCGTTTGGTACAAAAACGTGTTATTGTAACGATATTTTCTGCATTATCTACTAAACTTTCACCGGATTCGAATCTTGGAAGATTAAACTCACTCTTCAGCACAACTCCAACATCACCCCCATTTTCGTAAATTCACCTCAAATTCATAGGCTGATCATTTAAAAAATAATTTGTCGCAGTAAATTACATGTTTGTCATTTTGGTAACTATTTGACCCTATCTGAAACTAAAACAAGTTGGATTCAGCAGTGCATCGCAGCGGGGGTGTAATTGTTGTCAAGAAAAGTTAAGATTAAATAATTTCAGAAAGGCGCGATCGGCGTCGAGTCCGATTATTTCATCAAAAACTCATTTCCATGACGGAAATGTGATACAGTTTCTTTTTATCCGTCTTAGCTCACAAAATACTCGTTTTCCTTGCTGTATAGTTCTGTAGCTACACACAATCACAAGGCATACAATTATCTGGCCAAAATGTTTCTATTTAGTATATAATAAATAAAATTATTTTCTTACCTAACTGAAATTCATTCTTACGTAATGGAAAATACGAAATGCTGTTAAGCGCTTTTAGTAACATTCAATGATGTTATTCAGCAAGTTACTTTATATCCTTTTTATGCAACTTCCGGTTTGTATTTATTCAAATGTTTATTTTAATTAATTGATCACTGTATAATGTGAATGAAAATTGACCATCGCAAAAGGCACTAATATACATTTTCTAATCAAGCAAGAAGTTATTGAAAACTGATCCATCTTTTATATCCTCAACTAAAATTCACGACGTATTCCAGATAAAATGGATTAGCACTGATAATAACGGAAACTTGTTATCAACAACATTGCTAAAATCTCCGGTGAATTGATCATTACCGAATACCGAATGGGTCCAATTCCATTTTGATCATTATTTTCCTACCTCCAACATCTTCCATTTCCTATCCAGGTTTTTCATGTTCTCATGGTTCAGATTGCTTAAGATTATTTCTTAAAGGAAGTTAGAGAAATGCATTAGTTGAAAATAATTGAAACCGGTTTTAAAACCGTGTACTAGCATTACCGCTCGTATTTTTACGTCATTTATTGCTAATGCCGACAGATATTTAATGTTGTCTCTTAACGCAGTATTGATCTGCTGTATGTCAGATACGTCCCTACTTCGTTCATGACATGACCGACATTTTTGGGGGGTAAGTTTCAATAAATCATATTTTACATCGATTGATAGCAGTATCATTAGTTAGTATGTTTACTTCGTTATATCGTCTACTAAATACATAGAAAAGGTCAAAGTTCGCAAACACGCTCACACAATAATTGCACATAAACAGAGACATTATCTGCATAAGTTTGCATATATATATATATATATATATATATATATATATATATATATACACACACACACACACACACACACACCAGACAGAACGGAAATTGCTATCCCTGGATTCTAAAGGAGAATACTTGATAATAGTAGACAGAATCAATATTTAATACAAATAATACTGTCATACAGGTTAGATAATTTTTAATTCGTACTCTACAGAGATTCGAACCCAGGTCCGCGGGTAAATGTTAGAGTACTAATTAAAAATTCTCTAAACTATACGATAGTATTATTTGAATTAAATGTTTATTCGTGTTAGAATATGGACTGGTGTGTGCAGGCAAGGCGATGGGTGCCTTTTACTCACGGACATGGGTTCGAATCTCCTTAGAGTACGAATTAAAATATGTGTGTGTGTGTGTGTGTGTGTGTGTGTGTGTGTGTGTGTGTGTGTGTGTGTGTGTGTGTGTGTGTTGAGTGACTGAACTTGTAGCGTTGTATCTTACAAGAGATGATAGCAGTGAAGCGAAAGGATTGGAGGTGATGTTCCAGAATGTTCATTAAACGAATGAAAAGAAATATACAAATTGATTTATACATTACAAATTTATCAGTAACGCAAGATTGTTTTTATTTGTTTTATTACGTAGTGCGGGAAAGCTTACGATCTATGATATTTAAATCGCAATTTTGTGAATAGAACTCCTTTTTCGTTTACATTAAGTTTGTTTTTGTAAATGAAAAAAAACAAACAACAAAACCCTGAGAATCTGTGAATGAAAATGATCTGTCTCTCCTAAGTTGGTTCAATACACAGTTATTTACCTATATATTTTATTTTCATATCTTTCGCAGTACTTAACTGTGGCGTGTGTCCAAATTTAAATCCATATAAATTATTTGATAATCGGAAGCATGCCCCTAGACGAATTTACAGTTATATTCTTGACTTAGAATAGCCAGTGTTTATTCGAGAGGCCGAAATGTAAACAAACAGCGTGTCAGAGATTACATATTTCACTACGGGGAGAGCATCGTTGTCTCGTTACTCACTTTGCACTGTTGCCAAAATACACACAGAATCACGCCACACCGCTTATATTCTGGATAATAAACAAGATTCTTTAAATTTTTTTCTAAAAATTCATATTCATAAGCCGGCGTATCTAGCCACTCTACAATGAGCGGAACAAAATGCTCAAAATATAGATACAGACCACATTCGTGGGTATTGACCTGAAGTAATACTTGAGTTGAATCCAAGTAACCGTTGCTCGTTAGAAATGCAGTTCCTTCTGCAAATCAAAACAACAACAACAACAATGGTGAACCTCATTTGTCAGAAAAATTAAAGATTTAGAGCTGATTTCGCCTAAACTACTGGAGGCATTGTGCCTAATTCTATCAAATGAGTACATATTATTCCTTAGTCTGGACTTTTCCTTTAAACTAATTTCGAGACATTCCTTACCAAGCAACATTGTGAAAATTACAAAAGTGAATGAGTGTAAGGAACCCTATGGGAATAAATGGCATGATCAGCACGAAAAATATATCTAGACCAGAAGTAAACGTTGTATATAGAGCGAAATCGACATTACTGTGGTTAATACGGTAATAAATTGTTGATATTCGTGTCGAAATTATGAGATTAAAATATTCTAGTTATGTCCAACGCATATGCACATCATGCATCGTTGGCATAATTCAGCCGTCAAGTTTAAGATATCAATATCTTGCCTTAGGCACGTGCTTTTAATTACGACGAAATTCCTGATATAGCTTCATAATTGTTCATTTGTAGTTATATACGGTTTAGATATATTTATTGTAACGACGTTTGTTTATTTTAATTAAAAGTGTCTGTAGGAGGTTGTGTAGGGAAATGCATTCTAACGTACGAAAAACCTTCCAATATCTAGTGTACTGCAGTTATTAATGATCAAAGATGTTATTTCTTGGTTGATGTTAGTATATTTTTATACAAAATGGTAATGTGCACAAATGTGTTATATTGTTCATAGTCGTTTCAAAACGGTTGTTGTGTGATCAAGTAAACAAAGATCCATTAACTCAGTTTAGAAGATTAGTTTGTTGGAGAATCTGTTGCGTTTGTTGTATGAATAGGCGGACTTTTGTCACCAAATATACATGTCATTCTCACTTATGGGTGGGGGAGAATATGCACGGTCGTCGCTGCTTAATGACAATAAAAGCGTGAAAATGGACGCTGATTAACCTTATTCATTATGTAATTCTATCATACCCCACCCCACCCACCCCAAAATGAAAGTGCGAAATACCTTGTCGAAATGAACAGAAAGGAGAGAATATGCCTTTTTAAAGGAATACATAAACGCAGTTCAATCTAATGTTTGATGTGCCATTACCTGTCAAAGTAAAGTTTTAATTTTGTATGAGTGTGCATATATGTGTGTCTAATGTGTCGAAGTAAGAAAGGGGTGGTAGGAGGTGAGGTACCATACAGAGTAACCACGATCGAAATTGACAGCTTTTTGTCAAAGTTTGATTGTTTCATCGAGTCGAGATTCAAAACCGAAAAAAAAACGGATACAGAGCCTAATCCATATTTATCACTTTTGTGATATTTACCTTTATATATATATATATATATATATATATATATATATATATATACAGCAGCATATATATATATATATATATATATATATATATATATATATACTTATCACATAGTTGGTATAGTTTTTCTATAGTATCTGCAGTTTAATATTTTTGATATGACGACATGTTACATATCACTTTATGTGATACTGATTGGTCCAAATAAGCCCATGAAATTATTGTGCAGTATTCTCTTCACTGATTGGCTGCGGTCGTGGGAAAACCTTTTTAACCCCGCCTTCTGGATATTGTGCTTTTCAATGAATATTTTGGCGGCCATTTTTTGACTGAGTCACGAAAGGGATTTGGGGGAAATGGTCGCGTCCGTCTGAATAGAGTCAATTTACCCCCACATGTTTGTTATGTCATGTATAACAATATCGTCATATAAAAATGGTTGAAACCTCCAAGACAAGGACAACAACAAGAAGTAAAACAAGGGTATTGCTAAGTTGATAGCGGGTGTGTGAGGTGGAAGGGGCGGATATCTGTAACATAGAACCCACCCAATATACAAGCGTAGTTTAAGTGTTAACTTACAGAAGTAAATAAATTCACCTCTGTTCACAGAAGAATGTGGATATAAACCTGTCTCCTAACTGACCGAACTTTATCCAACCACAGCGTATTTGCGCGGAAAATATGTGATGCAAATCCGACACAAAAAGAAAGTTGTCTTCTGTACAGTTTACTGTTCTAAATCAAATACTGCCAATAACAGTCACAAATACTTTACTGAAAATATGGGAATTTCTGCATCCAGTAATCTTCATTTCACATGAATATCGCAATAATGTTAATGTTTTTGTGAAGTGACATTACAGGGTAACATTGATCGTGTAGTGTAGACCTACTCTAACCGGTACTACCGTGTCAAGCAATGTGAATCACAAGCACTGGACATTCTGTGTTGAAAAATGACTTTGTCTTTTATAAAATGTTCTTTTAATTCGGATTGACGCTTATTCTTTGATTTATAGAATGCAAAAACGTTTAATCGACTTTTACTATGTCAACCTTGTTTGGGACTATTTTTTAAGCACAACAAATGAAAGGTGCAACGTCTGTCAGAATGAATGTACTTATTCATTCTTCTTTCTATCTAAATAACTTCTACAGAAATAAAAACTCTGTAATTAAAAAAATTTCAAATGGGTAATGCCAGGGCTCGCAAAAGCTGGGCATTTCTCAACTCGTTTCACAAATACGACATTATATCATTACCCACTTGAGATCCTCTATATAGACCTCATGACGTCATAAATGACGTTATCATGCGATGCATAGGAAAGCGAGACGACTTAGGCATCAGAGTATATTTCAACACTACTCAGCGGTTGGTTAAAGTACATATCAGTAGTATATATGTATGTATGCATTTCAGTGTATGTATGTATGTGTGTGTGTGTGTGTGTGTGTGTGTGTGTGTGTGTGTGTGTGTGTGTGGACGAGAGAGTGAGGTCGACGAGTGCGCAACTCCTCCTCACTGAAATCCAATTCTCACGCGCAAGTCATGACTTCACCAGATCACTATCCCATTCCATCATCCTGCAAGTCCTGCGGCGACGGGGAAGTGGCGAAGCGGCAGATGTGGATTCACTGGCAGCCGTAGTAACAACCCTGCACGCAGGCGGCTCAGGCCATAGGGTCGTCTTCCTGTGACCGAAGTAGCATGGGAGTTCGGCAGCCACCTGAGCGTCCGAGCAGCCCTCTTCAGGACTACACTGCTCGCCTCCACAGCAAGAGGAAGGGACTAGAAAAGGTGTCCTACACATTGTCTACTTCATCTCACCCTGGCCAGCTTACCGCGGCTGGCGGGGATCCCACTCCAGCGGTAAGAAAACAAAGAAACAGATGAAGGTGACAACTCTCACCTTAGGCGCATGGAACGTGCGCACACTCATGGATCGTGCCGGGACTGAAAGGCCTGAAAGACGGACTGCTTTGATTGCCAGAGAGCTGAACAGGTACAAAGTCCAGATTGCAGCACTTAGCGAGACCCGATTTGCCGACGAAGGTCAACTGTCAGAAGTAAATGCAGGCTACACCTTCTTTTGGATTGGACGCAGCGAGGAAGAACGTCGCGAGGCTGGAGTTGGGTTTGCCATCAAGTCCAACCTTGTCAACAAGACAGTCGGCCCACCTAGAGGCATCAACGATCGTCTGATGACCGTTCGACTGCCGCTCCCAAGAAAGCGATATGCCACACTAGTCAGCGCCTACGCCCCAACACTGACAAACCCTGATGAGATCAAGGACAAGTTCTACGATGAACTGAGATCCACTATTGCTGCCGTGCCCAGAACAGATAAACTCATCATCCTTGGTGACTTTAACGCCCGGGTTGGCGCAGATCACACCTCATGGGAAGGAGTGCTGGGAAAAAATAGGATTGGCAGCTGTAACAGCAATGGCCTCCTACTGCTGGAAACTTGTGCGCTCATGAACTGCTCATCACTAACTCTGTCTTCCGCCTACCACTTCGCAACAATACGTCATGGATGCACCCACGCTCCAAGCACTGGCATCTGCTCGACTACGTCATAGTGCGACAGAAAGACAGGCAGGACATTTTGTTGCTCTAAAATAACCTAGAAAAGGATGCAAGCCATTGTCGGGAACAAAGCTAGAGGAAAAGAAATAATTCGGAGCCTTTTAATCAGGTGTTATCTACGTTCAAGCAGGACTAACACCAAGAGAGCAAACGCGAAGAGAAAGAAACTTTAAATAAACAACGCATACCTGTGTTGTTGTTGTTGTTGTAGGGTTTAACGCCATTTTTCAGCAGAAGATAGGCTATACATGGCGGCCAGTATAATTGGTGGAGGAAGAACCCTGGAAAACCACGGGAAGAACCACCGATCCATGAGAAGCTATTGGCAGGCTTTCTCACGTACCCATGTTAGCCGAGCCTGAGACTCGAACTCACGCAGACAGAGGTGAGATGGCAGTGATCCGTAACGGTTAACGCTTTAGACCACTTGGCCACTAGGGGCACCCATACCTGTGTAATTCAGCTCATCAGTTCATCCATATGATTACAGTTCATCATGTATACATAGACCTAAGTAAAATATGATGAAAATAATACGCGTCTGTGCAGGACAATATTAAAGTGTCACTTACGAGAAGACGAACATTTGCTTACTACAGCAACATTTTGGAGAATAAATTAGTTTGAATGTTCAAGCGAGATAATATACCCCCTCCACTGCCATACCACCTCCACCACCCAAAAAGGCACATTCACGTGTTTGATCAAAGGAAATGTCAAGAGACTTACTGCCTATTTCCCAGACATCGACTCTGTGTTGCAATATATAGTATAGGATGGGTAGAAAGGACTGCAATCATTGTCTTGTGTCCATCAGATTTATGACATGGTCAGAGTTCCACGTATTCGTCAACATTTTTAGTTAGCAGTAGATACCAGTAGTTCATCGATTGCTGGCACATTTTTACCATATATGGAAACGGTGAATTAGACATAATAAGGGGAACAGTGTTGTTCTACAAAAGACAGATTTCACATGATACGAGTCACTTACTTAATTAGAAGGCATTGTCATTCTACAAAAGATAGATTTGACATGATAACAGTCTGGGACACGAGATTTATTTATGGGACAGTGCTATTCTGAAAAAGATTCCAGACGATTACATCCTGGGACACCAGACTTTATTTTGGGACATTACTATTCTAATAAGACAGATTCAACATGATTATAGTCTGGGATATCAAGCTTATTCATAAGACAATGTTATTCAACAGAAGATAGATTCCACATGTTACGATTGCATGGTCTTAAACTAAGCAACAGAAAAGAGCGAAAAGCAAAAGTTTTGTAAAATTTAACAAATAATTTATTTCCATAGAATACAAAAATAAAGCTATTAGAAAAACTTCATGCACTGCGAATTTAATCGCAAATGGTCCTAAAAGTTTTATAACAAGTACAAATGTATAAAGTTCCAATTGAATTCCACTGTGTTCCAAACAAATTCCAATATTGAATATGTTGATGTGTCTATACTCTTGAATGTGCTAATTTGCCAATGACCTGGAATATAATACAAAATGTATTTGACTGAATTCACTATAATTTCAAATTAATTATTTAGTCAAAGTATTAATGAGCACTTAGTAAATCCAGTATATAATTGAAACAAATAACTCCACCCAAATTAAAAATTTAAATAAACAGTAAGACTGATTCCAGTTCTGATGGGAAGGTAGGAATAAGTAATTTTGTAGGTAAAGAAGATTGATATAAGAAGCTAGGACACAATAATAGAGCCAGGATGAAGATCAGTTTCCTTTCTAAAATAATCAACGTTGTCAACAAGTTTAGGAATTTCCAAGTGAAAAACTGATGTCATAGATTCAGATTAAATTAAACATGTTACGTCCAACAATAATGATCGGAATATCTATTGTGCAATCATACAGAAATATTAGCTTTGTCTTATGTTATTTATGAAATAAATCTCACTAGTCAGGTAGAACATTGACTTGATTCCGAACAAAGGTCAATTACCAAATGCAGATATATATATATATATATATATATATATATATATATATATATATATATATATATATGTTGTTATATGCGGTTATATATATATATATATGTTGTTAAGTTGGTTGTTATATATATATATATATATATATATATATATATATATTCACGGAGAAAGACAACAAACAACACAAATTAAGTATACCTAACACACTCGATTACAGTCTGTGACAAAAGACTTTTTTATATGACAGTTAGTGTGTACAGAAGACAGATTCCACGTGATTCCATTCTGGGATATCAAACATATTTATGGGGTAGTATTATTCAACAAAATATAGATTCCACATGAATACATTCGGTGACACCAGGCTTATTTATGTGATAGTGTTATTCCACAGAATACAGATTCCACATGAATACAATCTGTGACACCAGGCTTATTTATGTGATAGTGTTATTCCACAGAATACAGATTCCATATGAATACAGTCTGTGACACCAGGCTTATTTATGTGATAGTGTTATTCCATAGAATACAGACTCTGTATGATTAAGGTCTGATTTATAGGACATAGACTGATTTAGCAAAAGCTCTACTTTCTGTGATGTAAAATCCTACATGAATCCTACATCCTAACTGAATAATTAGAATATTGTACATGCATGGATCGTTTCTCTTTTCTATATCCGCCATAAGTAAAGGCTGTGAATAATAATACAAAGGAAGATTTTTCGAAATAAATTTGCCTTATTATTACTATCGCATGAATGGAATAGTTGGACTCTTTCTCAAAGACTTAATTTTTGGAAATATATGTACAAGCTGATGACAGCTTTATGACCAGCAGATATTGCAGTTGATATGCAGTTATTAAACTACTCACATCTCAGTCATCACCTGTTTGTTATGTCACCACTGTAAACATGAAAGCATGTAGGTATCAATGATTCCATCTTCTCTAGTATGCACATAAAAGACTAAATTCATACATGTGTGTATTCATGCATCAGAGAGAGAGAAAAAGAGAGACAGACAGACAGGCAGACAGACAGATTTTCTCTTTCTTTACTCCATTTTTGCCATTATGTGCTTTAATTCCAGTCTGGAGATTATATAGCTTTCAAAAGCCCATGACTTGCAACCAGATGAGACTCCTTCAGAGAATTTGCCATATCTTTTTTGAGCTCTATAGTTAGTTGTAACTACATGTACATTTAAATCCACGTGTATTGTTTTAGATACTTTCGAAATTTTTAAATTAACGTTATACATAAATCTTCATTTTACTATAAGTAATTCGATTTCAGAGTCTTGTATTTTTATTATTCCAGCAACAATATCATGATCAGAATGATATGCTGGTGGCTCAATGTTTCCGAAATGTTAATTTCTTCAAGTGACTAATTAATAGCACGAATATCTGAAAAAATTGTTGATCATAAATTTCAGAGTAGAACACCAGCTGATGGAATCTAATGTTTGGGTTTTTTGTGTTTCATCCCGCATTATTTTATGAGAGAAAATATATCAATGAGTATTGGACGACTACTGAAATAAAATGGAAAGTTTATGCTACATCAATGTAAGCGGTTTCTATCGAGAATATATTTTATTTTCTTTACTTTGTTTACTTGACCGTGAAATACATTCTTAGTCAAGGCGGGAGACACACTGACTGAAGAAAGAAAAGCAAACATGTCAGTAGAGGTTAAACACAGGAACCGAAGGAAACAAAACTACTGTAATTATGATTTTACATAGCACTAGCTAAACCCTAGTTGGCTATTTTCCAGGCAGTATTGGATTTACGGGATTTAACGGCGAGGGAGTAATGTTAGTTGAATTTCTACCTTTTTCTCGTTAAAGCAGTATATTTTTCAGCGACACAGTGAGACGTTTGCAAACTTTCGAAGAAATAAACCAGTATTTCTTGAAATCAAATATCGTAGAAAACATTGTCGAATAAAAAATAGTTTGGATGTGGTCTGTAGTAAATAACTTTTCAGACAAAACATATGTCAATATATATTCCATATTCCACAGCTCTGTTTATCGAACCCGACAGAATTAGTAAAGGTGAAAAATATGCTCTTAAGAAAGATGATCTGGAAGTAACAGAGGAACACAGCCAATACCAGAGCAACATCATTAGAGACGTGTAGTTTTGTAGCTACACGTACATCTACCATTTATCTGAACAATCATCAATCGAAGCAAGAGTTTCTCAACTTACTTTCTGGATAGCGAGGATCCCGATATGACTTATTAAGGACCCACGTACTAATAACATCGAAGAATGGGTGAACATACAATAGAGTATATGTGGATTGTCTGGCCAAGATTGGTTGATAATGAAAGTAAGAATTTTGTAACAGAATCTTTTGCGAGTTTCGTTCGTTGTAACTGAAAAATAACATAGGCATCATTTTATTGATGGAATTTCAGGCCTTTTACATACTTCAGCTTGGAAAACTCATTACTCATTACTGATCATAGCACCTGACTCTCCGGCGCAGAATTGAAAGCATATGTTTCAAACACATGCAGCTCCAGAAAATACCGATGTTTAAATGGTTTTCTCCTCACCGAATCTGTCATCAGTGATGTATTTATATTTATAAATGTAGGTTTCATCATGAGCAGTCAGAAATTTCAAGTTATTGAATTTTGTAATAATATGGGGGCTGAATTAGTACCATGAGTCCGTAAAGTTGCTCGCTACCAGTTGAGGTCCCATTGGGACATTAATATTAATTTGAATTATGATTTTGAATCATGTATCAAGTGATTTGTATTTCATCAAATAAGAAAGAGAATGTTATATAAAGTTGCAAGGCACATGGTGGCTAAGACGGGATTGCGTTCCTAAAATATTATATTTTCCTATTCTAACGTTTAATCTTGCTGCATAATATAAACACAATCTCCATATTTTACTGCCTTTCTAGGCACTATCAGTCTCATGTGAATAGGTCATTAGGAACAAATGCAAATTTTTGAACGTATGAAGTAGAAGAATGGTGATAAGAGTGGTGATAAGAATGGTGGCAATGGAAATGAAATAAACAGAAAATGAAAGTGGAATCCTTCATTAATCGTCTATGAACCTTTATTACTTAGAAATATACAATGTACATTTGTCTCAGGAATTTTTAACAAGTGTAATATTGGATTCAACGTTTTCAGATGGATAATTTAAATACAAATTGCAAATATTGAACAAAAAATAATCAAATAATATTAAATTAAATTGGCTCAGAATTATAATTAAAAAAACCCCTACATACATTTTGAATATTTACAATTCTTGTACAAATGTTTACTCGGCGAATAAAAAAGGAACTTCCACAAATTTTTTTTTTATCCTGATAACAAATTTCTCACAATGAGAAATTGGGTTACAAGCATATAAAATTATATACAATTATATACAACAGATGAAATATGTGGATTATTTTGAGGCCTTTAAAGGAGAATTAGCAAAAGAAACAGATACACAAGTTGATTATCGATCAAATATATTTACCAAAATCTTTACCTTTCGATGGTGGTGATTAAAAAAGCAACAATAACTTATTTTTAGACTAGTTTATATTTCTGAACGTTTTGCTTATATGCATAAACATAGCCATCGGTACACCGGTCCATTATCCTTCAACGAATACATAGGTATATTGAGACATACACATGGATACATACAGACAGACAGACCGACAGACAGACAGACACACACACATACATACATACATGCATGCATGCATACATACATACATACATATATACATACACACACAGACACACATACATATATACACACATACATACATACATACATACATACATACATGAAGTATAAAACTGAAGTTTCACAAGCCCCTTCCTGTGTTCTGTTTGAATAATGTATCCTAACGTATCTACCTTTCATATCCTATCATTTTAGAAGATTGACTTACCTTTACCTTTTTGGCATATACGATATAGTTTAAATATAAATTTTCTTGTCGGAATTCCTGACGCTTGGACTACATTTATTTCATTGGATTGTTTCAAAAGAATGATATGCAGTGCAATTTTTGGCTCTAGAATAAAGACCCTCAGACTTAATCGTTAACATATTGCAGCTGTTTTGCGTGGAATCTTTGTGTTAATCATGCGCATTAAACATGCCCATCATTTTATCTTGTTAGGAAGCCTTAATGTTTAAACCATATATTCGTCTTGTTTCAGAAACGATTGTAAAGTTGTCTTATACTTTGCAGGAAAACACATGCCTGTATAAGTTGATACCACTAGAAATTATTTGTTTACTTGAAAAACGTGTTCAGTTTATTACTAAGTGGTACAGCTTTAAAAATCATTACTATTTTCATAAACAAAAATACTTATGTCATCAATTTTCATTGTGTACACGGAAATACTAACTTATCTCGGTGTCTTTTAGGATCGATTTTCCAGCTTCTCTGCATGAAGAGTCATTAGACTCTGCACGTTAGTTAATAGAACAGTTGAGGAAGGTTATAGATCGCAATGTCAGAGTCAATAACGGTTTCAACTGGACTTCCTCTCATGTTTCCCTCAATTTTTAGCTCATGTACATGGACCCGTCGGTTTCTACACCAGAGGTGTTTGTGTTCGCAGACGTAGAAAGCATTTATAAAATGCACATAGTTGTTACCAAGGGTTGCCACGGATTTCCAGTTTTTGTGTTGTTATGATTAAAATTCCAGAGTTAATTTTGTGCCGATTTTTGTGTTGCTTATTAAACAAAATGAAACTAATAACAGAATAGAGCGCTTTAATAAATCTTACGATTCATAACCTATTTGAGAATTGAATTCAAAATTACAACGACCATTGCTATGACTATAATTCCAGAACTTTTGAGTTCGGCAATAAAGCCCGTATAATCAATCGTATAGTTAATCATTGTATCTCTATTAAAGCCGAACCCACCTAAATTCAATTACCTACTTTTTTTTTTTTTTTGACATAAAGATTAATATTTCGTTAGTGAATTGTTTAAACGCAGTCTAATTTGGTGCTACAACTAATGTTCTTAATAACATCATTTACTGCGGAGAGACTCTCCTGTAATTGTTTTGCACTTCCTCTAGTTCAGAGGTCTCAAACACGCGTCCCGCGGGTCGCATGCGGCCCGCTAAGCCGTATCATGTGGCCCGCAAAATGATTGGCAACACAAGGTGTCATGAAAGATAACAAAGGTGGTGCGGCCCTTGGGCCATCGAAAATGCCATCATGCGGCCCTCAGGGTGGTTTGAGTTTGAGTCCCCTGCTCTAGTCATTCTCGTTGCAGTTCTTATTATCTCTGGCTGGTAACTATAACGCTCCTTGCATTTCTCCGTAATCCTTCGAATCTGCGCACTAGATCTGAAGCTTGGGGACCAGCTAGAATTTGCTTTGACGTAAGATGGCATCAAGTTGGCTGGCATCATTATTATCGAATGGCTCCATTGCTGATGTAAAAATACAATGAATTATTGTGTTGTATCTCATGGTTCATATAAACAGTAAAGTTTCATTGCACAAGCTGTAATCCGATAAATTAGCTCCAAAATCTGCGTTAATACTGATGGACATTTTGAGGGTGTGATGTTACTTATTCAATGCAATCGAAGAATTGTTTGCAAACAAATATGTTCGCGACACATCGATGCATTTTAGACAAATACCGGTATTTATCACGTCTCTTGAGCCATCGTCATTTGAAGGGTCCATTTGCGATATGTACAGAAAATGTCATGATCAAATCCTGTTTGACGAATTGTAAATCCACGTGGAATAACACATCCACAGTCATGTGGCCATTTTACATTTCTTAGCTACATGTGGCTGTTACCAGATTCTGGTAAGTGTCTACACTGTACACTGGTGTATTCAGGACAGATCTGTATGCAGCAAAATTGCACAATTTAATGAACATGTGACGTTAGATCCTCAAATCGTACATCAGTATCAACTCAGGTTGCTTTGTTTGTTGGAGGAGATGGAGCTTTATCGGACTACAAGGGGTGCTGCAAAGCAACATAATTGCACCCATATATTATATGGTACTAATTAGGAAATATTTTAATGAGATTTCGATGTTTTCTCCAGTTGGGGCGTTTTCATTTTGTCATCATATATAGTCTGAGTGATCCAAAAATGTCCTCATATATTAATGTCGCAGATAGTTTAAAATGGAAAATGTCCATAGTGGAAAATGAAAATACCCATAGTGGAAAATAGAAAATGACCATAGTGGAAAATGGAAAATGTCCATAGTGGAAAATGGAAAATGCGCGTAGTGGAAAATGACCTTTTTAACACTTTCTTTATCCAAAATTGGTTTCGCCTAGGTAAGAATGGTATTACGTCTCGATGGTCTTAAAATATATCACAGAAAGGAAGTGAAATGAGCAATTTAGGTAAAATCAACAAATAATCTATTTCTCTTGAATATAAAGCTAATTTTCAACACAATTACAGTATTTTGAATTAAATCCCAAACAATCTTGAACGTCCTATGACGAGTCCAAAAACTATAGAATTATTTCCAATGCATTTGAATGTCCTGATATACCAATATTGACGGCTGTGATGATGAATCAATAACATCGAATGTGCTGATACACCAATATTCTTGAATGTGCTACTGTACCACAATGATGCTATCCAGAATTTCTTTGTTCATCAAACGTATCTCTCTCTCTCTCTCTCTCTCTCTCTCTCTCTCTCTCTCTCTCTCTCTCTCTCTCACACACACACACACACACACACACACACGACCTGCAACGCAATGGATTTTTAAATATTCATAACAATGGGGAGATATAATAGTCACATTTCCGTTGGCAGTAAAGTTTGCTGCATTGAAATGAATATTTAAGATACTCTCAGAGTATGTATGCTGTTAAGTATGTTACGGTTTCTCAAACCCAAACTAATTTGAAGCTAATTGTAGGCACGGTGAAACAGTCCCAAGCTAATTATGAAGCTAATTGAGCATAATCCGAGTTGGTACGACAGGGTTATAAAGATTGGAGGAAGTAGAGTTGGAACATAACAAGGATCCCTGGGGTTCTTCCAAGGTTTTTGCATTTTCCTGTTTGCTAAAGAATGTGAAATATCAAAACACGTGCTTTTCTTTGCTGAAAGTCCGAGTGTCGAGTACCCATTCATTTTCTATAAAATCCATCAAAATAAAGCTGCCTGATTCATATGCATAATTTCCGTAAATCTTCGGAAACCGAGCAAGATAGTCGGCAAAAGCGGGAAACTGACAGCAGATACATGCTAGTTTTGGCAGGAAAAATGCAAACATACTGTGTTGTGTACAATTGCTTACACAAAGGTGTAAATGGGTCAGGAAGTAATTATTTTCCGATATCCTATGGATGATGAAAGTAAGACAATTTGCATTCAGAAGCTTAGGTGGGCCGACTTTTAGGAGACTGAGCGTTCAAGATTGTGCTGGATTCATTGCTAGTCCACTGAATTTGAGGAGAACTTGGACATGATGACAAGACTTGGGAACGAAAATCCCGGACCTAAACTCAGACAGAATGCTTTACCCACTATTTTAAATACGCTCCAAGTGAGAAAGCACATGATTATGCTTTTACAACAGATATGCATACGAGCCCGAGGGTTGCGCTCATAAACAGAAAGAAGTTCAAGGTAAGAGTCTAATGTAGGTCTACATTTTTTTATCACAAACTCATCCGCATCATAAATAAACGTCATCAACCTTGTCGTTATCATCATCATTCTCTTCAACATCATCTTGTTTATAGCCACTGACAATAGATGGACATCACATTTAAAACTGTCTGTAGAAGATGACATCGTCTTCTCCACGCCTTAAAACACATCGTCATCTTTTATGCCCCAATTTATGATAGTTTTCTAGAATTAACAAGTGATTAAGGTCAATATTAGTAGTACAATATAAGTCATCGACCCTACTATTCCTTGGGGGGGGGGGGAGGGAATTCTCATGTTAGTTATAAAAATGAATTAAACAAATTCACCTATTGTCTCAACTACATTATTTGCTAACTAAGAATTCATTGGCATAATCATCCTATAGACCAAATAAAACTCAATCCCTTCAAACTGAACTTGACGTAGTACAGGTTATGTTTGTCTCCTACCCTGATGCAGTAGTTCTGTCCACAATTTTCTCCGTTACAACTAACGGTCCCCACGAGGAGACTTGAAGCTTGCTGTGCTCTAACGGTCCCCACGAGGAGACTTGAAGCTTGCTGTGCTCTAACGGTCCCCACGAGGAGACTTGAAGCTTGCTGTGCTCTAACGGTCCCCACGAGGAGACTTGAAGCTTGCTGTGCTCTAACGGTCCCCACGAGGAGACTTGAAGCTTGCTGTGCTCTAACGGCAACAATAGCAACACTTTGTCATCCTCCTCTAAATGTCGTTCCTTAGTCTTTTTAATGCAATACTTGGCTTGACGTCCAAGTGCGTGTCAAATATTCTTCTAGGCCTATTTACAAACTTCGTACAGTTTGCTGCGTAGATCAACAATACATTGCTATGTTGTACGCACTTTGTCGGATCCTGTTCATCCGTCCATAGCTATTTCAATACAGCCATAGGTCAGCTTACCGACCTCCAATTCAAAAGGCGAAAATCCTAATCAAGTATTTGGTATATCGCGGTAAGCGAAAAGTATTGGGGGTGGGGGAGAGAGAGGCATCGATCCAATACCCTGATTCGAACTTCACAAAACTTTCTCAGAGTTTTTTGAGGGTCCCATTAAAACGTTATACCAGACCACTGCAATACGGGTGATATGGGCTGGTGAATGCCTAATTGATAGTGGCCGGTTTACCTCGTCCATCACCTGGCTCACCAACTGCTTTCCTTGGTAAGTTAGTATCTCCTCAGGAACACTTACTCTCGACCAAACTCCTAACAAAGCCATTGTCACCGTACTGAGTCAATGTTCTTTAACGCAACGGCATCCGGTCATAGCGCGGTGTAATCAACTATCGTAACTACACAACGCTTACAGCTCTTCGACGACGACTTTATCGGACCTATCAAATCCCTCTCCACCCTAGGTGGATCCTAGTGGCACTGGGCAATGGGAGGTCTTAGGTGCCACACGCGGACTTTTGTCACACGACAAAACTAAACCTCCCTATACACACCTTTGTATATTACTAATTGTACCAGGGGCCCGTTTCACAAAAGTGCGTAAGCTGTGCGTAACGTACGTCTGGTGTAAGTTAGGCAAACAACCTTGCTTAAGCAGAATTTACCCGTTTCACTAACGTTCCATAAACTATGCATGAACGTAAATACTCGCGTAACTTAAGGTAGGCACCTAGCTGGCGTATATTTTGCGCAAGGAAAACAATGGCCGCTTTTATCATCTTCGGACTGAATAAAATAAAAATATCGGACGAAGTTTGCGACGTCAACGTGTGTTCCCGGACAGTACACAGGTCCTGAATACTTTGTATGCTCGCAGTTTAACATCAAGATATCGCTTTCCAAGAGACATTTTTCTGCAACTGACAGATCTGGTGTGAGATGATATACAGAGACCAACACCGAGATCCCATCTTATGTCCGCACATATTCGGGTTTGTATTTTTGCCTCTTAAATTTAAATATACCACTCGTAAATACCCTGCTAAAAATAGCATTTACTTGCCCAATGAGAATCGGCTAGCTGGCAGGGGGTTCAGTGGGGTATTATTTTGGTGTTGAAAGAATACTATTATGCATCGTGTGTGTGTGTGTGTGTATGAGTGTGTGTATGTGTGTGTGTATGTGTGTATGTGTGTGTATATGTGTGTGTATGTGTGTATGTGTGCGTGTGTGTATGTGTGTGTATGTGTGTGTATGTGTGTGCGTGTGTGTGTGTGTGTGTGTGTGTGTGTGTGTGTGTGTGTGTGAAATAGAACACGAACTTAAAACTATTTAAAAGATACAATTAGTAATATACAAAAAGCATACCGAATTGCTTTTTAATTAGCTTTTCATTTAACGTTGTATATAATTAAGTCTTTACAACTGTGCGTCTTGAGACTGACAATGTATTGTCTCTCCTCCCAATATTCTTTTTTCAATGCAGTGATTTAATTGTACAACAAAAGACCAAATACATCTTCCACTGTATTACAAAACATAAATATATGTCAGTACGATGCATACAGATATATGGTAAGTATCAAAGTAATAAATAACAAGTTGAAGACCGCTGATAGTATATTATCCCAACGAGTCTG
Source organism: Megalonaias nervosa (assembly GCA_016617855.1). Taxonomy (NCBI): domain Eukaryota; kingdom Metazoa; phylum Mollusca; class Bivalvia; order Unionida; family Unionidae; genus Megalonaias; species Megalonaias nervosa. The sequence continues at coordinate 66,492 of JAECUM010007072.1, read as the reverse complement.
ACGTTGTATTACCCCCCCCCCCATAAAAAAAACAACTACTGAAATTTGCGACAACACCAAATAACTTCATATGTACTAAAAATATAAATTGTATTATAGATAAGGTTATTTCGTGTTGTCACACATTTAAGTATCAGAAGGGAAATGTCAACAAGGTATCATGCAGCAGATATTCCAATGGGGCATTGACAACTCAATTTAACATCAGTCCAGGTTAGATGACTACTTATTGGCATTTTGCCATGTGTGATTGGTCCGAAACAGTGAAAAACATATCAATCTCTAATTATAAACATATATGATTGCAAATAATAGCAGTGTATATACCAAAAATATCCTGATGTTTCATTCTTCACCATTTAATAAAATTAATATATGTGTTTCATGAAAATATTGTTATGACTCTATGGTCTTACATTAAGCATCAGAAAAGAGCAAAAACCATCAGTTGTGTAAAATTCAACAAATGATTTATTTCCCTAGAATGCAAAGTGAAAATTTGAAAAGAATTTCCAGTGTTGTGAATTAAATCCCAAATAGTTCTAAAGTTCTATCACAAGTCCAAACGTATGAAGTTCCAATCGAATTCCAGTGTTGTTCCAAATAAGTTCCAGTATTGAATGTGTTGATGTGCCTATAGTCCCTATAATTCCAAATTAATGTTTTAGTCTAATAATAATATTGAGCACAGTGAATAATAATTCCAACAAAAATAAAAAACTGAATACAACAATAAGTCTGATTCTGCTTCAGATCTTAAGGCAAGAATGAGTAATTGTTTTCAAGTAAACAACATTATATAAAATGCCATGACACAATAATAGAGCCAGGATGCAGGTCAGTCTCCTCTCTAAAACATTTAAAGTTTTCAACAAGTTTAGGAATTTCCAAGTGAAAAACCATGTCCTAGACTCGGATTCAAACAAGCATGTTTACCTCCAAATATAATGATCTGAATATTTAACCTATACTCTTAGAGAAATATTAGTTATATATTATCTTGTTTACAAAATAAATGTCACTGGTCAGGTACACCATGAACTTGACTTTGGGCAAGGTCAAGTAAAAATTAAGATGTATATAACATGTAATCCTTTAGAAAGCCAACAAACAATATAAATTAAATATACATAACAATATATTATGAGGACTAAATCTAAAGGTATTTATTTCTATATCACCACAACTGTATATACATAGATACAACTACAAACTATCTCTTTCTATCACACACACACACACACACACACACACACACACACACACACATACATACATGTACAAATGAATACTTTGCAGAAATAACAGTAAGTTATAACTGCTCTAAATGGAATAGAAATCTGTGAAATGGTAAATAAATCAGGCAAGTAAATAAAAAATGATAAATTATTTATTCCATTCATTAATACTGTATTAATAATCATAATAATCAATGAACATGATGATATTCCGGTGGTGTCTACAGTACTAACAAAATTTCATTGATATCTGTGATAAGATGCAGGACATATTTGCACTCAAAAAATGGTGTCAATTTATTTAAGACTGCATTAATCTACAAGGTTAAGAACTAAAAGATTTACAGTTTCTGTAGCAAGAAGTTATTTGTTTCTTTTCATATCTTAAGATGATGAACATAACATTTACCAATTAACATACTGATGCATTAAGAAAAATATGAAACTAGTTGCATTCACAAGATTTGGTCATATACTAAAGTCAACAACTCTTATAAAATTTGCAGGAGGCAACTGACAGATGGACATTATGCAGTGAATGAGTAAAAGGACAAGGTGATCTTCTACATGTGCATGTATTACAACATAATTAAATTCTCACTTCACCCCCTTTCCTTTCATGGCAATATATCTGAACGTGAGCTTAATATCCCACTGAAGTAACTCAGTAGTTTACAAAAGGCATTCATCTTGCTTGTTATCCACAAACAGAACCATAATTTTGCATTAATGGTAATATTAATTGTACATGCATATGTGGAACCACTGTATGGTTCATTTTCTCTATAGGGCTCATAGTACTAATTCAGTTCCCGTATTAAGGCTTTGCAAACACTATGATATTAAAAATTCAGTCACTTAATTATTTTAGCACTCATCAGCAAACCTATATTTATCAGTACAAACACATCCTTGATGACAGCTTCTGTGTAGAGGAAACAATATGGCCTGTAACATTTTTTAGATCTACATGTGTTTGAAACACGTATTTTCAATTTTGTGCTAAAGAGTCTATGCTAATTTCAGTAATGCATTTTCCAAACTCAAGTCTGTAAAAGCACTGAAATTACATCACTAAACTGTCTCTTTTTCTTTTCATTAAAGCTATGATTAGCTCTAAAAAGATTATATTTACTCAGTGTTTCCCTTTACCCTCATTTGTGCTTCAGGCCCCTCAAACTTTTAATTAGATCTCCAGGTTTGATACCAAAGTTTGTTTTTTACTCAGCCTGACCCCCAATTCTGACATCAAGGGGATTATTGACTCTCAGTCTTTCACCCCTATGGATACACTGTTACTACATTCTAACTTTCTTTATTAACCAATCTTGGACTGCCAAACCCATATATACTCTATTTTATCACCACCCTTTCTAGACTGGTTTCCATTTTTTCATAGCATTAGTACCATGAGTCCTACAACTCCAATAATGATCTTATTAAAGGTTTATGTCAGGAAGATTAATTTTAAAATAATTGTACCTAAATTGTAAACAAACATTTTATTATTTCTGCCACAAAATTTCATGCATATTCTAATTACAAGTTATAAGATTTTCAAGTATAAATGTTGACTAAACAAGGTCAAGTGAAATTTTGTTTTATCTTTATTCATATGAATTTATAGCTTTGCTTCTTGTATTTATAGGTGTTTCCATAAAACAGGACGGCACCTACCCATCCAGCCCCCAAACTGTGTGAAGATTGAAGATTATCACAGCTGTCCTCAAACTGCACAACAAGGCCATTGATGAAAAATTTCCTTATAGAATATGATGGCGATGACAATGAACACAATGATGATGAAATGATATTTGATTACCTTGTCAATGAAAGTGAAAGATTATCAAACTGATGCTACTGAGTACTGAGACAATTTTGAAACAGTTTATAATTTGTGAACTACTTGAAAGGCAATATTTAGTATAATAGTGATAACAGATTAATAGTGATCATAGAAAAATAAGATATATAAGTTCTACACATAAATACACTTTATAATACACCTGATTTACAGAAAGTAAGCACTGAATGCCATTTGACTTATTATATCTTACACAAAATATTGAGGGGGGCGGACACAGAAAAGTATTATGTTATGTAATGATACTTTCCTTTTTTTAGTTGATACATTTTTCAAGAATTTACAATTTTCTTCTTTGTAAGTGCAATTTCTCCACCTCAATCTCCATTAAGCTGTTAAGGTGTATACAAGTTGTCAGGGTATCTACAAATGAAGCTAAATAATTTGATATTGATTGGTACAGTAATACTGAAGTGATATAATTTCAAAAGAAAACTAATAACAAGATATTAATTCAGAATTATATTAATCTGAAAAAATCAAACCACAAATATTATGCTTATATTGATATTGGCATAATTAATCCTAATTACAATGCTTATAACTTGGATGTTGATATAAAAAGATGCATAAAATATTCTTCAAACTATATATAGAATAAATTGTCTTTCATTTTGCTATTATTAATACACTGCAAACTGCATTTACTTTTCCGTTGTTGTTAGTAACCTATTCTATTTCTAAGTTATGTCCATTGTTACTGTAGTTGTTCTGAATATATTTCTACTTGTATATATTTTGTCTGTAGTTTTCTCTGTGATAGTGGTGTGGCTAGGATAAAGCTTCTGATAGTTTGTCATAATTTCGTCTCTTAGGCACTAAATTTTCCTCTAAGACCATTTTCTAGATCGTGAATCTACTTCCGCTATTGTGGTTGTTAGATAAGATGGTTTTGTCGTCTGAGAAGCTGTCATTCGTGTCGGACGTTTACATTACTAAGGACACATTTCTTGTCTCCTATCCCTAAAGAGTCACAGGATTAAACGTTGCGGCAGGTGCGCAAGTTGCGACGATGTATCGATTTTTGTACACTTTCGAGAAACGCTCACTTTGCGTAAGTTACGGCGTGCGTAACTTCCTACTTTGTGCATAAGTTACGCCAGTGTTAGTGAAACGATCCCCTGGTCAATAAAATTCACTCACTAGCCTAACTCTGGTCTTTGTCTCCCCCAACGTAGCTTCCAAGTAGGCCCTCGTGTGCCAGCCTACGCACTTGCACTCGCTTAGCTCTAGGCACAATAAATTGTTTGGGCAAATATGTTCATTTCCTGGCACACCAGCACAAACTGCCTCATTTCGACGTGAAACTTACCTCGCCGTCTGGAAATTTCCGTACAGACCAATTTTTTGTATAGATGCGTGCCTTGTTGAGAGACCAATCTTCCTCTTGAAATTTCCTAAACTCTCCAGAGAGAAAATTGTCTATGGGCGAAGTCTTGGGTCTCAACGGCTTCGACAATGACTTTCGCTTCATAACCTTCGTCTCAGCAGACCCCACGTGCACAGGTGTACACGTCATATGGTTAGGCTGTGCCAACACACATCTACACCCTAAGATTATATCGTGAGATAGCTCCGGTAAACACGCTGCTTGAATTCGCCTTTTCACGTACGGCGAGTCTAGGCCAATATTAACGACCGGGAGGGAATCTTTAGTCCTGCAAGAAAATGTGATTTAACCGTCTCGCCTGTATAATCTCCAGGCTTGTGATACTATATGCCAAGGCCGGGTAGCTTCAACCGGTACCGTACAGCACGTTGGCATCTCCCCATTAGCCTTCGCTACTGTATCGGTCAACTACACGGTTTTTCGTTTCGAAACAGTATCTGGAGTTAGCGCGTTTGTCTTTGTTGGATGGTACTTTCTACAATCCTTAACAATATGTTGTAGCCGCGACATACGAGCTCTTCTTTCTTCTCAGTATACTCTTATCTTCACCCCGAGTCTCTTCCGTCCCACGGAAGAGGGATTTCCGGCCCCTGGAGTCTCACCGTTCTGGCCATCCCCCTTTTTGTCGTGACCCCTCAGTGGATTATGCTAGGTTCGCTAATGCTGGGTGAGCCCCTGCCATCCAAGGTGGTAGGACGCGAGCGTGTACTCTTGTAACGCTTCTATCCTGTCAGGTTATGAAACCTGTTCATTATTTTCAAAAGTGATGCACAAAGAAATAGTATATTCTCATAAATGATTCTGAGTTCATATTTAAGAAACTTCTACCTATTCAATTCACGTACGGGTCAATTGTATATCCTAGACTACGAACAGTCGTCGCAAGCGATATATAAAATATGACAATACATTTCATAATTATTTCACAGCTGCTTTGTTTTCATTTATTATGCAACTTCACCTTTTCATAACAGTTCGTCTGAGGCAGACGAATCCCTTCTACCACTAAACTCAGGCTATCTGGAGAGATCTTTCCTGATACTTCCGATCATTAACATCAGGCTACCAGTTTGTAGACAAGCAGTCACTTACATCGTAGTAAAAGCTTGCACACAAGGAGTTACTTACATCAGGATACAAGCTTTAAGACAAGGAATTTCGTGTTAGAATAGGTGCTCGAGATAACATTGGGTTTGCATTTTTACGGCGCAGCAACTCAAGGGTGTTATTTAGTGCCAAGAAAATTGAAGTAAACTGAACTACCCAAGGACACACCAAATTGCTGATCCAACGGTGGGCTTCGAACCCACTTTAGATCACCAGTCCAGCATGCTAACCGCTGACACGTCGTGGCTGTTGCTTTCATTAGTCTCGAATAAGATGCTGGAAGGCACATTGGACCTATGTTACATTCTCGAATAACATGCTGGAAGGCACATTGGACCTGTGTTACATTCTCGAATAACATGCTGGAAGGCACATTGGACCTGTGTTACATTCTCGGGCATGCAGGGGGATACAATATAATAAAGGTTAAGATTCTCTACAGACTATGAACTTTTCACAGAGGCTGATCAACAAAACGTTGTTTTTGCAGTTTACCGATGAAGATTATTCAATGCTTACAAGTACATTTGTATACTGCGTCTGTGATATCTTTGGTGTGACATATATTAAACTGAACAATTCACGCAACTAAAATTAATTATTCACGGAACTAAAATTAACAATTCACTGAACTGAAATGAACTATTCACGGAACTAAAACTAAAATTAACTATTCACGCAACAAAAAATAATTATTCAATGAACTAAAATTAACTATTGAAGGTACGGACGGGTAAACTAATGACGTAATCATGGTTCAAATAATGAAACTAATATACTACAAAAAATAAACAGAATAGAAAGATAATAATGGTGTGACATTTGTAGTTTGCTTATACATGGGAATGTCTACTCGGTGCATAATGTAACAAAGGATGCATACATGGACATGGGCAGAAAGGACATTTTTCTTGTTGCTTGGAATAAAGACAATAATGAAAGCACACACGACTGCTCAAAATTACAGTGTGCCGTAGTAAATAAATCTTGCATCTTACAAAATAAACATTTTTTCCTTTTTGGGATGGAGGGCCATTTTCATGAAAGCGCAGTGGGAAATTATAATTTTATCCAGAGCAGAAGTTGGAGATGAGAGAGTGGAATAGTGAAAGTCGCAATTAATTGGGACACCTGTTAATAAGGTCTGCGGAGCCCATAATCACTGCATCCACTAGACTGTCCATCCGCTAAGTTTGCTTTCTGCAATAGTTGTATCAAAAACAGATAAGCTTTGCGCTTTACATTGATGACACATCAAAATAGTTAAATTTAGAACCTTCGATGTCGTCATTTAGAAGTGTTACAGCCCCATTATTGCCCATCCTGACATCTTCTATTTTAGCAGCATACCTAACTGTTAGATTTCAACCAAATTTAGTAGGAAAGTCTGTACTCATGAAACCTTCAATGAGTTTATTTTGTAGCGGATCAAATTATTTGGAGGAGTTATGGCCCATGAATTTTCATTTTTGTAACTTCAACAGCATAAATTTATGAAGGATTTTAGATTGCAGTCAGATTCAGCATCCACGTTTATACCGATGATATAATGTTTAGTTTCAATTCTATCATTCCATGAGAGTTTTTGGCTCCCTGATTGTCATCCTGTGGCTCCCTGATAGCCATCCTGACTTCGGTTGTTGTAGCATTGCTTTACCAAGGATCCTTCAAAAGCTGGCATTGCTTTTACATTGATTAGATCTTATATTAGCTTCATTTCCTGTGTTCCACATTATCGTTTAGAAGAGGTATGACTCCTCATAGAATTTCTTTCAAGGCATTGCTTTCTGCAACATTTATAAACAAGGATTGTCGGATTTTAATCGAATTTGGTGTGGAGTTCCACACTGACAAGACTTTCAATTAAATAATTTCCCAATATTCCACAACATCATTTGTAGGAGTTATGGCCCCTGAAATTTCATTCTTTGTTTCCTCTGTTGAGGTTCCAGTCAAGCAAAATATAATAGGGTCATTTGTTATGCTCCAGTCTCAGATATCATGATATATTTGTATGAAAACTCATTACATTAGTTGTTTCAATTGCGAACAAACATTTTGTACATGATATTTGCCTATTACTTTAGGACCTCTGTGTGTACATGGGAAATTATGTTCATATTGCTGTGAAAATACAGGACTGGATTGGGATACTTATGATATTTCATTTTCTTAGTAAGTGCAATATATTCTGTATAAATTGTCAATAAAAGGCCTTTTGTAGTGCAGATATGTGTTGTACATTCCTAATACATGTACCCTGAAATGCATAACATGTTAGCAATCATTTCGTTTTTGGTTTGACATTACTATATATGTGACTGTCACACTGAGTCTGAGAATTGGTTTGCATTCTTTACGTGGCAATGTTGTGTTCCGTTGGTAATAAATGAAACACGATTAATTTTTCCTTGTCAGAGTATCTTATTCTTGCAAACGTGAATAATCGTGAATAATTGAACCTTCAAAATGTGGTGACTTGTGCAGTGTCGAACATACTGTTCGGTGATACAGTCAAAAGGTACTCCATGTACTCTCGATCCCAGCTGGCATGAGATAAATGGAAACCACAAGAACACCTATGAAAGATGCAACTGAACAAAGAATAACTAATACACAGATTGTAAAATGTCATTTAAATCAATACAAGATATTATGAATGTCCCATTTTGGGAGATAGCATATTACTTAAAACCAGATTCTTAATGCATGGCTCAATTAATAAACATGAAATAATTACCTCTTATGAGAGATCACATACAACGAAAAACTACTTTTTGTTGGCAAAAGAGCTGGTGATCTCTAGAGTAGGTTATATGGTACAAGGACAAGATTATTTATAATGGAGAAAAGGATGCCATTGTTTGATGCACTTGAACAGGATGCTCTGTATTGCAAATGACGAATACGACTTTACATTTAAAAACCCCACAAACACTACAGACATACATGTACAAAATTATCGTGAATCTCTGCACACAAACACACATAAACATTTTTAAAAAGAAACATGATTTTTACACACTATCTGACAGAGGATGCGATATACTTAATTTTTATCCCAAACTAACTGCGTTATATCGCCTGGGCGCATATTGGCAACCATTAATGAATATCCAACCCACTACTGTCCACCCCAAGCCCAACTTAATCCTAACACAGGTAAAGTGGATCTCTTACTATTTAAATAAACAATCAAATTCATATTCAGTGGAACAAAAATTAATACAAAACTTATAGTGTGAAATATAAATTGCAAAATACACAGAAAACGGTACATACAAATTCCATGTAACCAGTTTGTTGATATTGACATCGTCTTTCACGACAAAGTTCTTGTCTGATCCATGAGCTGCAGAGCTGTCCAAATCAAGGAGGCGTTTCGTCAACGGCTCACACTGGCACACAGGTATGGGTTGGTTTCTGAGCGATCAAAATGTCGGTCCATAGAAGCTGCCATGTTTATTTCCCAGATGACTGAGTTCAGTCACATACAGTTTACAACGCTAACTAGTCGAATGCGCCAGGACTCACAGTTCTAATGATATGGAAGAATTGGAGATAGTCTAGAAATGGGCGAAGATAAAATAGAATATATCGGTTTGGTCGGCCAGGATTGGTTGATAAAGAAAGAAAGATTTTAGTGAAAGGAATCTTTTGAGAGCTTATCTTAGTTGTAAGTGAAAAACAGATATTTTTTTATTCACGGAATTTCAGTGCTTTTACAGATGTGAGTTTGGAATTCTCCTTAATGAAATTAGCACCAGACTCTTTGGTGCGGAACTGAAAGCACTTGTTTCAAACACATGTAGATCCAGAAAAATGCTTCGGCTCATATGGTTTTGACTGCACATAAGCAGTCATCGGGGATGTGCCTATACTTATAAACATAAGTTTGATCATGAGCATTCAGAAATTTAATGTTATTGCATTTTTAATATCAGGATGTTAGCATATGTTTACTATGGGAGCTGAATTAGTGCTTTGTGTGTCCCGTGTAAGAATTCACATGACCCAGAAGCTCGTTAATGTTCGGAATTGTCGAAAGATCTCGTGTACTTTAGTCATTTTTCTGACACCTACAGTGTGTGTGTGTGTGTGTGTGTGTGTGTGTGTGTGTGTGTGTGTGTGCGTGCGTGCGTGCGTGCGTGCGTGCGTGCGTGCGTGTGTGTGTGATTTTGATTTACAGTTTTTCAGACATATCGCTACGATATCTACAGTGTGACAGTTTACAGTAATACAGCAGACATATAGCATGATGTCCCAGCCACATTATCCTGAAACCAGTTCTAACACAAACTCTTAATGCGGAGCGCCTAACGAAGCAGCTGTTATTATCATTTTTATAAGTCTTCGGTATGACTAGGCCGGGGTTCGAACCCTCGACCTCCCGCATCCGTTGCGGACGGTCTAAACACTAGGCCACCGGAGCGATTCGGTAGATCAATGTGACTTATATATCTTGCTTCAGTGACATTTCAAAGTTGTTTGTTTTAAGAATAAAGAATGTGTTGTGCACTGTTGACGCTACATGTGTCTGATGGTTGCTTGTCGTGAACATAATCAGGTAAATCCATAATACTAGAGTACTTTACATTATTCGCTTTCTTCTTCTATTTGTTGAAGTTCTGAAACAAAATGCTATCAGGTCGGCTTTACGTTGCAAGAGCATTATTATGAAAGAGTTAACAAGTAATTGCCTACCACGCCAGGATTCCCTCGAAAACAAGAACGCCTGTGTGTATCCATCAAATATTACTTCAGAGCATTTCTTGTTATCAAAGTTTTGAAGAATAAAAATTCAGCTTTTCAGGTATGACGCGTCAATAGTAAAGGATCCATCTAAAATTGTCCGCTCAAACTTTGGAGTGCAAGATTACAGGCTAAACTATTGGAACATTGATAAGTTAATTTTTAAAATATTTGAAAGCAGACAGAATTTATAGATCCTTTTGAAAGAGGAAACGCAGAGATTAATACAAGAGACAGATGTGTTGGAATTTTTACGTCAAATACTTGTTTCAGGTTTGGCATGCAATTACATTGACATGAATCACTTAGTTTAGTTCTCATGAATATTTCAAAAATAAATAAACATTGCATGGTGAACGATATATTTAATTGTATGTTTATGTGTAAGAGAAGAAATATTATCTTAAAAAGTTATTATATCGGTTTTCGTCTAAGATTACAACCTAAAGATTTAGTATCCAAATCATGTTGTCTATTTTATTTAATTAATCTTGCATATATATATATATATATATATATATATATATATATATATATATATATATATATATAGCTCACGGAGTTTTAGATTATCTTTTTAACACAATAAAGCCAGAACTATAAATGCAGAAAAGTCCATTTGATCAAATCATAACTGTTTTATTCGGCACTGGTAAATCCCTCTCTAATTATCTTCTAATGTTACTTGTGTCATAAGTAGGAACTATTGTTGGGGTGGGTGGGTAACGGCTTATTTTTATAAAGGACTTCCCGTTCAAGTATGTTAGCAATAAAATGTAACGCTACATACATGTAACGAAAATACGAGCATACATCTGAGCAATTTATGTAAATGGTAACACATGGGAAAGACCAATACTGGAACAGCAAGTGTGGTACACGCAGACAAATTGGTCGGTAATTTACCCACGCAAGAAACCCTTTCATTATTTGCAAATATCAAAGGAAACTAATAAGAGCTTTCTGATCATTATCGAGAGTGTGGATCCCAAAGGGATCATGCGGCTTGCTATTTTTTTTCTCTTTAGTGCTTATACGTACGTGTTCATTGTCATGATTATTAACTGAAATTTTACTTGTTATTCAATAATAATTCTAGTAGGTCATCTATACTTTTTAATAATTTAAAAGACGTCAGTACAGTTGTGAAGGGAATGCAAAACTTCCCTAGTAGTTTTAATCACAAAAGTCAAACTCTGGTGTAAGCACCAACATGAACCAGCAGTTGGTGTATAATATTTCATGTCCAGTTTGAAATGTATGTTGACATTACTCTCAAGAACAGTCGAGAGATTATTACATCTCAGTACATTAGATTAGCATTATATCTCTGATCATATTTATGTTAACATTTAGATCAAATATGATCTTGTGATCGCGATTCTTAGGTGTCCACTTCTTAAGCTAATCTGTCGGCAGCTTCAGTTTTTAAAGCTCGGTCTCTCGGGAGGTCTTGATAATCTTCCAGAACGTGCGAAACATCTGCCCGATTGTAATGGAGTGCTTTCGTCGGTCAGTCAACGGGTAAGCGTTTAAAACATAAGCTTTGACAGTCTCTAATGGAAATTAATTTTTTTTTATTACACCGTATCTCTCCTTCGTCAGTTACCACCATGTATAAACTAGGTCTTGATGTCATTAGATATAACAATGTCTGTAGAATTTATCTGGTATCATTGTCGAGAAAGTATGTAATTTTATTCCCATGGCTGTATGCATTCGGTAATAGTGTTGGGCGATATATCTGAAGAGCTATGAAAGTGTTATCGGCCTCTTTAAACATTTAATTGTTTGAACAGACGTTTGGGCAAGACCACTATTGTGCCAATAGTTTGGATATGCCATAATCCATAATATTTCGCGAATTCTTTAAGTTTTGAGGATGAAAATTATATATCTGGTACACCATATCATATCGCGCAAGAAATGATTTGAAGTGATTAACGAGTACTTTTGAACTTGTGCCTTGTAGTTTGATTACTAAGTATCGATTACTAAGAGATACGGTTGACCATTCAGTTCAAACAACTCTAAAATGCGTCTCTTTGCCAACGTCGTCTTGGAAGTTTACTTGGTATCATTGGTGCAGCTTGATATCTCGAGTTCTTTTTATGCAATTTTGAAAAGATCTTTACCAAAGGCTCTACCTGAGTGCTTTTATTTTGACACCAAACTAACATTTTTTTGGGGGTGGGGGGTGGGAGTGGGGGTGGGCATTTAACGATACCGTCTCGACCATCTTGAAATCTTCCAAGAATCTCTTTCAGAAGTGATCGAAGTTCGAAACTATTTTACAATGTAAATTCTTCTCTGTTTCTGATCAGGACGATCTAAGTTTTCAGTCAATTACCGATTTCTCTGGCCAAGCCTGTTCACATAATTGAATAATTGGTTTGCAAATCGAATTATTTATGTAATAAGACTTCATTTGTTTAAGTCGAGTACCTGATGTGGACAAATTATTCACCAGGAAATCAATACTTGCGTTAGTCTCGGTCTCACGTTCTCTGTAACTATCAGACTGACAACTTAATGGATAAAACACCGGCAGTCAATTGATTTTTAATCAAACATGTTTAATCACTTGAACATAAGAAATGTTTCACCACTTGCACACGAAACATGTTTTATTGGCTCAAAACTTGATATGATGATAATTGTTTCCAACTGAAATGGACCAAACATAATCTCTAAATATGATAGAAATCATATAAATAAAAAAGGAATACATGAAGTTCAAAATCCAAGTCTGGGATAAATATATAGATACGTAGTAGTTCAACAATTCGTAGAGATATCAATATTCAATACAATATTTATCGAAGCAGGACGTTTTGGCGCCTCCGTTTTGGCGCAGGATGTTTTGGCACAGGGCCGTTTTGGCGCCGGCCGTTTTGGCGCTTATTAACATGAACGTATTTCTCAATTAAAATAGTTCATTGTTTGCACGAAAAACATTTATTTTTAAAGCATAAGTCGAACAGGTAGAGGTATCCTTCGTACATAAACTTATCCTTGCCACGCTTCGACTGTATATTTTCAATGTTAAGGGTGCAATAGAATGATATGTGATATATTTATCAGACTTTATATATGTTATGTTATATATATATATATATATATATATATATATATATAGTTATTAGTATATATATATATATATATATATATATATATATATATATATATATATATATATATATATATATATATATATATGCAACGCCGAGCAGTGCTTTACAATGAATTCGCAACGTGGATTAGTGTCACTCGTGGAGTTATAATTGTCGTGATAACATGCCCTATCGGTTTCAATACCATGTAGGTAATTGGCACGCCAAAATGGTCGGCGCCAAAATGGCCGGCGCCAAAACGGCTCTGTGCTAAAACGGTCGCGCCAAAACGGCGGCGCCAAAAGGTCACGTACCGATATTTATTATGCAATAAGTACCAGTACCACCCCACCCCCCCCAAAAATAAAATTGGGAGTATTCATCGCAGTGAGAATAGGTACAGTTTTGATTTTAAAATTATATGATGGGAGAAAACGATATATATATATATATATATATATATATATATATATATATATATATATATATATATATATATATATATATATATATTGCAATGAAGGTCCTTGTCAGTCAGATGCATTCTTTCAGAGGAATATAGGAAATGTTGTAAAATTGTTACTTCAGTTTTTGGCAGGTTTTAGATTGACCTCGTAGATATTATTATAACACGTAAGGGGTCTTGCTACTGACTGAATCAGACAATACCTGCGCGAATCTGGCTTAAGGTCAATGTTTCCCTTTTTCCTGATGACAACGGATACAGTCAACTGACGGGTTCACAAATAGTTTTTCTCTAATCACATAATTACAACACATTTATGAGACCCTAATATCACATTTGCATTTTTGCTTTGTATGATCCATCAATAAACCTTTCCATGCCGTAGGTAGATAGCCCGAGCCACGCACGATAAAATGCGATCCAAACACCTAACACAAAGAACTGTTCCTATCCTATCACAAATTACTCAGTACTTGTACGTTAGAATATCAAGAGAATGCCTTATGTTCAGAAAAACCAGGAGGATCAATGTTACGAAACTAATCCACCCTACCATAAAGTATCATGAATACCGTACATTATGACTTCTGCTCCTAGAGACCGGCTAATTAATCGGTTTTAGAAATATCTTCCCAACACCGACACCCATTACCAACAAATACTCAAAATAATCTATCAAAGTTATGAACGGAGACGTAAATTATATATATATATATATATATATATATATATATATATATATATATATATATAAAATAATAAATATAATATATATATATATATATGTGCCGTAGGTTTGGTATATTAATTTACAAGATTAAAATTATTCACGATGTTACTGCCAAAACTATCAACAAATAATAATATAGCAACCTACATTATCAATATTTTAGGTTACCTTTTATCTCCTGTCAAATAGACTTCATCAAGTAAAGAGTTTATTTGTTGTTCTAAAACTGATGGCGGAATAATCCGGTCAGTCATAAGCTGTGCTAATTGCGTTAGCGAAGAGTTGATAATAATTACACTTTATCAGAGAGCATGAAAACATAAATAACATAAACTAGGTTATATCCTGTACACAGATGCGGAAATCTCATAAAATTAAATAAATATCTCTATCAGAGATATCACAGGGAGTTGATTTTCTTAGGATATATACGGCATTAAAGTATATTTAAACAGTCAGGTTTTAATTGCATGAACACATCTTAGAGAATCTGACATAGTGACAGAGATCCGGTTAATCTGCTTCTTTATTTAGTAACCTCTTGATGTCGTTCTCTTTTTGAGTTCGTTTTGGTTATTTATGTGGTAGCTGGTATTGGTTGTATGTCGGTCGACGGCATTCTTATCTGATCTCCTTCTTCTGTTCTTAATGCTGGTAAATCACAGCTACTCCGTGCTATAAGTTTTCCTGGTATTCCACTGATGGGCGTGACCATTTGAGAGAGAGAGAGAGAGAGAGAGAGAGAGAGAGAGAGAGAGAGAATGTATATGTGAATAATTTAGCAATTGAATGAAAATGAAGGCATTTAAACCTGCTCGTATGTTTCCAATACGTTAGCATATAATTGTTATAAGACAACACTCAGTCATCGTAAAGAAAAATCTGGATTACAATGAGAGAGAGAGAGAGAGAGAGAGAGAGAGAGAGAGAGAGAGAGAGAGAGAGATCAGTTTTCAATAACTGATTCAAGGGAAAAAATTAAATGAGGATATGAAAGTAAATTGCATTTATTGTGCCATACCGAAAAAGAACAATTAAAAAACTATTCGTTTACGCACATGCGAGAATTAATCAACGAGAGCAAAATCAAATATTAACCCTCTGTATCACTGCTCCACGCAAATCCAGAAATATACTATAGTTTCTCCGTCTGTATTTAGTTTGGATTATTTTGGCTATACTTTGCAATTATAAATTTTGCAATTTATTTGTCAAACATTATGTGAATATGTCCCAAACAATAAAGTAATGTAAAGTTTCCACGAAAATTTATTTTGGACCGATAAAATTTTCAAGTTAAGTTTCCACAGCAGATGAAATAATTGTTTTATTCCTTCCGCAGTGGAACGTTTTCCACAAGTAGTCAAATCTACATATCTAACTGTCCAAACATCTTCATTAGATATGGCGTGCATTTCTAATTAAGAAGACTCTAAACTATAGATAATGTCTTCACTTCCTGTCCTGCCTTTAAAATGGTCAAAACCATGTAACAAAAAAATGTATAGCATTGTTCAAATAACAAGTAGATTGGAAGTTAACTCTATTCATTTGTTCATATGTGTTTCAAACTTTTCGTGTTAGATCTGCTGGTTGTATGCCTTCACATGAAAGTTAAGGTATTCCTTTTTTTAAATTACTGGGTACACAAAGCTAAACATAGAACAGGCAAAATCATTTGAGTCATTTCTTATGCAGGCTGTCAGATATTTGCATATATTTGTGATTGTGATGCTTTTTTTCAAGAAATAATTCCTGAATCCATAGTTATGCTTTTTTGTTTGATAATTAAGAAGAAAAGAGAATGTTACTTTATAAATGTCAAAGCACTAACCATATAGCAAGGGAGACATAAAGAAAGAATGACTAATTAACCTCCAGCTCTGGAACTCTTACTGACAACAGAGGAACAAATCAACATTCTCATTCAGAACACCAGTGGACTGCAGCAAATATGTTACTAATGGTTTACGTTTGATCTTTCTGGTATTTTGGTACCAATTGCGCAAGCCCGAGGTGAGGTGGGGGCAGAGTTTAATGTGTAGGGAACATTGTATTCAGAAATAGACAACACATTTAACCGTGCTTAGTGCATTATGTAACAACTGAAATTTGTCAGTATTAAAAAACGTTGACTCTCATGGCAACATGTGAGGTTATACTAATTCATATTTATGGATCTAACTCAAGTTTTGGGGTTTTTTACAATTGTTTTGTAAACTGTGATGCACATCATTGAAAATGTATCTTTTGAGACGGCATAACTCTCATCAATCTCTACTTTGCCTTCAACAAAGTTAAATCTCGACACAAGTTTTCTAATGTTTTAACTCTTTAAATGTATTTTACTTCACACGAAGAGTTCATCTCAGAATATGTTTTCATAGGTCCATTTAAAGCCAGCCGTATTTTGGTATGCTCTGTCCGTCTGTCCGTAAAAATCTGCTTTAAAAGGCCAAAAGTTTGCAATGGTTGGGGGACTTTCATGAAACTTTGCACAAATATACAACATGACTAGACAACGTGTCGCTTATTGTTTCCTGTCTGAAGGTTTAGGTTATAGCTAGGAGAAATGTAATAGTATGCCAGATTTCGCTTGCGGTACTCATGTTTACACTCTAGGTCGAAAAGTGTTTCGCTCACAATCAACACATTGTTATACACATATAGAGATTGCTTGCTGTCCCCTTGATTGCCCTATCGAATGATTGATTGGTCATTGAATATTCTTATAAAGATATTATTGCGGCTCCTTGGTCTTGAACTAAGTAACAGAAAAGAGCAAAAACCAACAGGTTCTGTAAAATTCAATAAATAAATTATTTTCCTTTAATACAAAGTGAAACTTTAAACAGCACATACAGAGTTAAATACCAAATAGTCATAAAAGTTCTATCACAAGTCCAAAATTATAGAGTTCAAAATGAATTCCAATGATGATCCGAAATGAATTCCAATTTTTAATGTACCGATGTTCAACTAGCAATGTGGCAATGTGTTAACAGACTTGATGTATTACAATGATATACCTCAAAATGTCCTTGAATGAATTCACAGTAATCCCAAAATAAGTATAAAGGCCAGGTACTTATGAGCACTCTGTAATTACAGTGAATAATTTAAATAAAAGATCCCTCTCAAATAAAAACTGAATACAACATTAAGACTGCTTCCACATGGAATGTTAAGGAAGGAATGAGTAATTCTGAAGCAAACACCATTTATGTGAAAAAGCTAAGACCCAATAAGAGAACCAGGACAGCTTGCTTCTAGAACATGCTTAATTTCAAAAACTGCAAGACCTTGAATTCAACATCTGTACACATATTTAACTCCAATTAATAATGACCTTAATAAATATGCTAGCGCTTATAGTGTGTGTGTGTGTGTGTGTGTGTGTGTGTGTGTGATTTGGATTTTTAACGTAGCTTTAATAATTTTTTCATATCTCTTATAGAGAAATACTAGCTATGTATATCATATTTATAACAACAAAGCATAATGATATGAGTAGTCAGGTAGGGCCTAAAACCAACTAGTGACCAAGGCCATTCGCACAATATACATATATACGTAACACATAATCATGTAGAAAAGCCAGCACACAATGCAAATTAAAATACATAACAATGTACACATGAGTGTACATTTCCGTTTTATTCGTGTAATAAAAGATAAAGATTTAAAGATAAATGAGTCATTAAAAACATGTCGACCAGGCGATGATGATGATGATGAATAAAAGGAAACTGAGATTTGTATTCACTTCTGAACTGATTTTGTTTTAGCGATTGAGTTCCATTGGGTGTGGGGTGCGGCTTGTTGGGGGTTAGGGGTTAACATAGACAGTTCATAGTCGTCTTTGCGAGTCTTTTGTTATTGTTTTTCTTTTTTGCATTATAGCTTTCGAACACAATCTGCGCCTATCTTAGGCAAGGTATTTAGCAAAGTTAAGCAATAATATTTCTTCAAGGATCTGAAAACACCAATTTATGGAAATATGGACCAGTATTTTATACAAGTCATGTTGAAGTATTATCCATCTATGCTGAGATGGGTTATGTTCACAGTTATTCATTTCATACAGGTCAAAAATAAATGTATATGACGTTTTAAAAATTTGTTTACGTCCAGGCATTTTAATGTGACCACTGATTCGACTAATGTACAAATTAGCTCTTTAGATTCAGTCATCAACTTCGGGAACATTTTTGCAGTACTGTCCTCATTACATACCTCAATCATGTTCTTAAATGTAATCAAAGGCATTTTCTTCAAAAGTTGCCTAAACACTAATGGAGTTTAATAAAAATAGAGTAACCGGATTTCATTTTATTTATTTATTTGTTGTTTTGTTTGTTTTTCTCGTTGGGGTGGTGGGGGTGGTAAGCGTAATTGTGTGTAAAACTGCATCAAATGAGATCATCGAAAGGGATACAACAAACAGCAGTTATTTTAGTGACGAGCAAACCGAGAGTATAGATATATACAATTTCTGATTTTGAAAAATATTTATTCTGAGCTGCTTAATGACCTAATGAAGCAAGACATAGGTTGCTCTAACTTATACGTTACATATTCATGAAGGAAATCAACTTAAAATATAATGTGTTTATAAGGAAGCATGTTCAGGCCATACTTTTTTTCGTAATAGCGAGTCGATAAAAATGAGAATAAAAATGGGCTTCACTCCTTGGTAAGAAGGACATTTTTATCTTAATCGGTCGACACTATATATATATATATATATATATATATATATATATATATATATATATATATATATGAATGCTTTTCTGCTGCGAGATTGGTGATTCATTTGTTTTTCCTAACTTCTTTGTTCGGTCTTGTGTGGTGCCCCAACGGTCTACCAGACTACGGGACTGATGATGATGATGATGATGATGAACTTCTTTATATCTGGCAGATGGTTTCTCCACCATTAGCCCTCAATAAGACCATATGTTGAATGAAGGCTGTTTTATTATAGCGTAATGTAAATAGTGAGCAGGTATGTCCATAACACCAGTATATCGGATTAATCTTGATCGAAGACAAGACGCGTATTTACCTCTACAGACTTGACGTGGAATGCTAGTTTTTGGTGCAAAATTGTAAAAAAATCTTTTCTTTAAACGCGTGGATTTCACTTAATTTCTTTAATTTATAACTGGTTTAATGATGTCATAAACTAAAGTACATTTGCGGATTTACAAAATAAAAAAGGAATACTGCTGCAAATATGAAATACAGCATCCAGTCGTCTCATCCTGTTACAACGATGAACTGTCAAGATTTACAACTATGCAACATATATCTGTCCTGTCCCATCACTGAGCCATAGGAATATATTCTGTGCTGGGGTTTCCCCCAAATATCTATTCTTCTCAATCTTTCCTTTATTACAACGACAATAAAACCAAACGATAATGACAACGACAAACGTCTAACTGGCTATCATTTACGAGGCTTCAAACACACAAACCTCCACAAATATTGTTATATCGTGTTATCATCAACATCAGATATGAAAGTAAGGGTGGTGACATTTTGCACTTGTTACAGTAGCTATTATACAGTTTATTGTTGTAGTAGTGGTGGTGGTTCATTAAGTTCATTATCAAAATCCACGACGGCCAAACCATCCATTTTGAATCATTTGATACCCGTTATGATTTACATTTCCGAAATTAGCTTATGAATTTCTTCGGAAGTCAAACAAACTTATTATAAGTCACGTCCCCAAAGCATCACTCCATAAAAGGAAAAATGCATTGAATCACGAAATAGCCTTATTTCCGCCCACACCCCCCTCGTTGGTGAATATATCAGTCACATTATCTTTCAGGACGATTTTCAGTTAGATATTCATCCCGTCTAAATGTTGATCTTATGCACTAAATTAAGTAGCCGATTTTCCTTTCTTTCTCACTGTCAATCTCATTTAAAACTTTCTTGATTTCATATATCTTTTTTAATATAATTTCCGGCCCTCTCTAGCTTCTCTGTAAGGCAGAGGCAGGCATGAAACTTGTTTCACAATAACGAACACTTGAATGTAGAGTCACAAATTAAGTGGACGGAATGGGAAAAGTGGAGCTTATAGTGACTTAACCACACAGGATAGCAATGAAATGTTAATTGGGATTTGCAGACTAGCATATGAATTTATTGGCTGAAGGAGAAGAGATAGTGTCAGTTACTGACTCTATGTACAGGTAGAACCAGCGCCCAGAAAATATCATTTAAAACATTGGGAAGATGAAAGATTCTCGTTCCGTCCAATATTGGATTACAGCAATTTCACCGACGTGCATACTGATTGGTTGAATTAGTGATACCAAGGATACAACCGTACCGAATAGAATTCATGTTACTCCCATAGTACATCTTTTAGCTTGAAAATGACCTCACTGTAGTGAAGGCTAATTCAATTGGCTACTAACCTATTATAAAATAGTGACTCTGTATTTACGAACAGCATCCGGGACACTATAAAACGAGCAATCAACAGGCATCAGTGTTTTGGGAAGGGAAGTAGAAGCGGATATAAAAGTAAATAAATACTTGGTAAGTAGAAACTATTTCAAGTTAACATATTTTTGTGCGTGCTGCAAGGGGCACAGAGATAGAGAGAGGTAAGTCTACCAGTGCTTTGTATTAAATGTTCAGCTCAGAATGTTGTACATGTGCTCAAATTTTCTCTCAACTTTTATTATCTCTCCTGTTTGAGAGACAGATAGAGAGACGGACAGACAAAAACAGAGAGGCTAAGCAACAATCAAACTGATTTGATGAAATTTTGGTTCCGTTATACTTTAAGAAATATCACATCTCGTCTATCATGGAAAAGTTTATCACCATAACATCGGTTAATCTGAGAATTAAACCACATTCCACGGAAAGCATTAGTCATAATCAGTTTTGACTCTTAGTAAGAGTGTTGATATGCTACACTGACATAGTCGCTCTAAGCCTCCATTAAAATGTTTCAGTTTCAGTATGTGTATACAGAAGTAAGTAATATAAATAAAACTTCCTCGATCTTGTACACAATCTTGTACATACGCGTGTGGAAATGATACACACGGTCCATCAGATAACGTTGAGGATTATATCCGTCCGATATCTTTGAGGATTATGTCCGTCCGGTGTCCTTTTGGAAAATTAGCAGCCCTGTCAATTTTAATGAAGGTGCTCATCTCAATTCATAGAAGAGAAAATGTTGAAGATGATGATGACGACGACGATGACGACCATGATGCGAAGCAGTAGTAATAGTAATAGCGGTAAGAGCAATACGAGTAGTCGCCATTGCATTTAAATAAATAGTAATTTTAGCAGCTGCAGCAGCATGGGTAGCATTGGTGTAACTAGTATCTGCGATCAAAATAAAGTTCTGATTTTGTTTGCTGATTGGAAGACACTAAGTAACTTGAAACTCCAAATGCTCTTGATGATAATGAAATAGAAGAATGCTATATGTGACCTTTGACGGAAAGCAGACTATCTTAAGATAAACAATTCTACCTTGGATGGTAGACCAGTCAGTTCTATATGTATCTTACTTTCAACCGCCAGAGTCATAATGTTGTAATGCATTGCTCTAGAATTTGGTACACAAGTTTAAAAATAGAAAGCTTCTGAGATGCTTTGATGCTCTCCGTGTTTCTGTGCACGTATCCTCCTGAATCGCTGAGTAAAAATTCCCCAACTTTGTAGTTGCCATAAAGGAAGGGGTGTCGTTACTGGCTCCCGCATTTGTGCCTCAGACGGGATCAAATGATAAATAAAGAAATTTAAATTTCAATGGAATTTTGAAATATTTTCTGCTAAACGTTTCATATGCAGCCATATCAAGATGACACATCAAATATGTGACAGATATTGCATTATGACCAGAGAGTCAATCTCTGACGTCTGTGTGTCAGAAGGAATGGGGTGGGCCGCTGGGGAAGTTTTCTTTGGAGGGGATGATTACGATTGGGGGAGGGAGGGTGGTGCCTGTTGAGACAAAAATCTTGCAGTGTGTTGGGGTTCGTCAGACATGAATAGTAAATAATGAAATGGTTGTCCCTTATGTTGTCAGTTGATATATCCATATACAATTGGAACGCAATTCTCACTATTGCCCTGCTGTATAGCCAAGTCAGCGTATTAAGATAAACCCTTATCCGGTTCATGATCTAATATATTATAAGTGACATTTTCACTATGTAACTCAGCTAGTCTTTTCCTCTCCCACTCACTTGATATGAACAAAATAGGCCAGAACAGAACAGAACGGAAATTTCATACTTACACGGTACATTGCCTCATCCATTAGTGTGAAGCACTATGAAAGAAATATATATATATATATATATATATATATATATATATATATATATATATATATATATATATATATATATATATATATATACATATACATATATACACCTATTTATGTACAGTGATTAGTGTTGTGCTGATCTTCAGAGCAGAAACGTCAGCGAGCATTGAATAAAGGGTTTTAATTCCATTGTTTGGCTTTATTTTCTCCCACACGCCAGTTATTCAGAGATGAGTATATCAGTGACAGACTTGATCATAAATGGAAAATATCACCATGTTGAGCAACAGGGTGTCAATTAAATATCACGATGTAAAACAACAGGGTATCAATTAAATTAATGGGTTTTGATGATTATATCAATATGTGGCTCTGTCTCTGATTTACGCTATTCCATTTTGGTATTGCCGAGTCGAAAATAGCAAAGCAGCATGCTGTATATGTACCCTTATGGGACATTTATTGCATTATTTTTATGTATTGTCTTGTTGCTTGTTTAGTTGTTTTATTGCTTGTTTCTCCTGGGGCTACTTTGAGTGGCTGGAATAACATACATTAACAGTCATGTTTACTAAATGTTAAAAGTGAAGACCGGTCGTGATGAAAACATTATTATTATTATTGTTATTATTATTATTGTTGTTGTTGTTACTTAGAGCTTTTTTTGTCGAGCCCACGTTAGAAGAAATCGAGACATATCAGTCACTTTCCCGGTGCTGGCGGCATTGTCTTTAACAGTTTGTTAAGAGTTCGATCAAATGGTTTAAAATATATTTGATAAACCCTTTGATAGATTTCCATCATACTTTTTATGAGTATTAGGTAGCTAAGTCAGTCTATATTGCTAAGCACTTCATTGCTTCTTTGACATCTAGATCAGAGTTATAGAAAATGTGTTAAGTTTTGGAAACGTTGTTCATTTGCTTATATTTTCTAATCTAATTTGTGTAACTTGTTCATTCTTGATATGAAACATTATAAAGCATGGATATTTGATTGTGCGACACGATCGCCTGTTCGATTCGGCAGGTAATTTCTTTTATGAAGTAGTAGGTCCCTAAACGTAATTAATTGTACATACCCGAGAATCATCAGTGTGATCTACAAACCCTTTTGTAGGATATTAATGCATAATATCCGATTGTGCCGGATTCATGACAGAAAGGGTGAGGGATTGAGTTCTACCAGTGAATAATCCTTGCTTGACTACCATCCTAGGCAAGGCACCTTACTTCTCTTGCCTCATCACTACCATTTCGTTCCCGCCCATCCCGCCTTTTCTTTTATGGTCTTAAAAATATTAATATAATGTCATGTGTCTCGCCTTTTTAGCGGACTTCCGCCTCGAAATGTCGGATAGAAAAATACAATGATCAAATATCCGATAGTGAGTGTGTGTCATCAAGTTTTATTACGAGTGATATAGGAAAGTAACGAGAGAATATTGTTGATACATATTTCAATGTATCTGAAACGCTTTTTGAAATTCCATACACATGCATATCTACACTTTATGATTATGTCCTTGAGGACATATTGTGCTTTTATGTATAGTTATATTGTGTGCTTGTACGATTTCATTAAGGTATTCAATATGGGCCCTATGCATGATTAAAGTGCACTGTTATCATTTTAATATAAATTGACATGCTTTTCATTTACTCCTCATCCATCTAGAGTTTGAGACATTTACATCTGCAGCAGACATAACAAACATGTATAACAAGTTGACCCTTCATTGGAAGCTCAACATATTTAATCTCCAGTGCTAGTCTAACGGATAAAGGTAGTCACGAAAGAAACCAATCCATTTTCAAGCCCATTACAATGCAAATGTAAACGGACCGCTACGATGGCCTAATTGGATAAAGCGTCCGCCTCATATGCGGGAGGTCGCGGGTTCAAGCCCTGGTCTAGTAATAACAAAGACTTATAAACATGGTTCTAGCAGCTGCCTCGCTTGGCTCTCCGCATTAAAACTGGATGGGGCATGATGCCCCGGTGTTAGATATCATCACAAACTGCCACACTCCAGACATCGTAGCGGTATGACTAAAATACTAAAGCTACGTTAAAAATCTAAATCACATACACTTAGCCATGTCAATTTAAACCAAATTACAAATTTATTTTCTATATTAAGGGCGGAGAGACCATGTCATCACATGAAACTATTCAGCGAGACCTTAAAGTAGAAGGCAAGTGCCTAATAAACACGAGTCATGCATTTCCAAATTCACACATACAATATGTAATCTGTTTTACGTTTACTTTAAGTTAGGCTTGAAAGTGAGTGTCTGCTACTGACTAACTATCTCAAAATTGAGAACTTGAGGGGAAACGAAAAGACAGACAACATTCATACTTTGGCATGTGTACAATTTGGCTCTGATCTAATACTTCAGCAGAGTACGAAATGATTTATACACATTTAAGAGAGAAACGAGTAAAACTTGCAAAGGGTCAACATATTATATATAATACTAACATGACTTGCAGTTTTCTAGTGTCAATCTGCCTTTTTCTTGAAGTTCGCTTTTTCTTTCAGTCCTAAAGGTCTTGAATAGCACACCTACCGAAGAGATACTTCTAGCTGCAAGCACATCGTAGATTTCCTCAGTAGTCAGCCGTATCAATTGCTCTGGAGCATTTACAGGCAGAGATGTACTTGAGTCTTATACAGTAAGGTTTGATGAATGATGTCCCTTTTAAAACTGTGTTCATGAATTCAATGAATAATTCCGGATCGGTGATTTCATGCTGTGTTCCAAGAGTACTGTTTAAGCATGCGTATTATTGCACAATTGCTTAGCAATACCTAAACTCCTTTTACACGTTTTATTTACTACATTTTGAGACTGCTCGAAGAATTTCTCTACTTGTCTCATGCTATACAAAGAATGAATAGCACCTGGCACTACTATTCCAGCGTTGATCAACAAAACACTTGACGAAACTGACATTTGAGAAATGTAAATATAGGTCTAAATGTTTCATATAATAACTTCTCGATCATCGGAGAATGCTATAAATTATAGCACGCAAACCATTTTCAATTTTTAACTCTTGAGGATGGTGTGTTATTCAAAATTGACCAACGTTTTATAGCTGACACCGTTTCCCCTAATTATGCTTGCATGTAAGCTTTTGAAAAAAAATGTCTTTTTTTTTCTTCAAACTACTACAAAATCGTTTCCTTATTATCTCTGTTGATTGAGAATGACATATTAAGATATATTAAACTGACACTTATTATAGATTTTATAGTAATAAATCACAGCAGAAAAGAGAGCTAACTTATCACCGTCAGAGTTAAGTCACTTATCGCCCTTTCTACTAACGAACTACTTAAACCTTTGAAGTTTCGTGCAAGGTGGCTAAGCTTAATTATTTTACTTGGTTATTCAGTTTCTCAGTAATGACAGTAATACTTTCTTTAATTTCAGAGTTTAATAATGATGAATTTAATTTAATGCCTACACATTCTTATTTACTGGCTGCAATATTTACATGCATACATTTCATCCTATTTACATAAATTTAAGCTATAATGGTCTATATACACACTACCAATATAATGCGTGCTGAAAAACGTTAACTTCATGGCATTCTACGTAAGAAAACAGGCAAACAGGGTAAGAATACAATTAGGCTTGGATCCAGAACTTCAGCAGGGTACGGAATGATTCGTACACATTTCAGAGGGAAGAGAAGAAATAAATAATGTAGTGCATCGTCAACTGTGTTTTCCTGTGCCGTTCTAGTGTGTCCATCTGAACAATGAACATACTGTCTGTTCCAATACAATGCGCACAGTCCCATTAATTTCTTAATAAAAATAAAATGTGTTGGAACTAAATTGTGTTGGAACGTTACATACGTCGGATGAAAAGCCACAAATCGCTTTGTTATTTCCCTGGCTTAATGTTAACATTATCAGAAGTCCTCTAGTGTCAGTCCCCCTTTTTTGAGGTTCTGTTTTGTCGTTTTTATTTCTTTTCTTGTAGGCCTCAGGGTCTTGGATAGCGCACCTACCGAAGTGATACTTCTAGCTGCAAGAACGTTAAAATTTCCTCAAGGGTCAGCTGCCGCAGTTGGTCTATACTTTGGAGCTTTTATAAACAGAGGTTATCAACCTAACTGGATTCTTAGACAACAAGGTACGAAGAAAATCCCTTATTAATTTTGTTTATGAATCCATCGACTGATCGGTGATTAGTCTCTCTCTCTCTCTCTCTCTCTCTCTCTCTCTCTCTCTCTCTCTCACTATATATATATATATATATATATATATATATATATATATATATATATATATATATATATATATATATATATATATATATGCTGTTCTATTCGCAAACTATTTAAACACTTCATCTTGCACATTGTGCACAGTGACTACATTTCCTTCTCCAACTTGTAAGGTGTTTGTCATTACCGTAATAAGCATGAGCATTGTGTTTACAAATTCACACACCAATATGTAATTTGGTTTTACATTTACTTTGTGAATGGCTTGAAAATGGATTGGTCTGTTTAGCTGTTTAGAGATTACCTATGACAGATTAGCACTGGAGAAAAAATACGTAGCTTGTACTTCAGATTTTGCAAAGCACTCTTTCCATAAAAAGCTTTATTTTCGTGTCTTGAATGTATAATCATACTGAATTTTCTGCAATTTGTCATTGTCTGACGAGACAGCTCCGGTGGCCTAAGTGGTTAGAGCGTCCACCTCGAATGCGGAAGGTCGTGGGGTTGAAACCCGGCCGAGTCATACAAAAGATTTTTAAAAATGGTACTAACAGCTGCCTCGCTAGGCTTTCCGCATTAAGAGGTTTGGATTAGATCTGGTCGGCCTGGTGTCAGGATAATGTGGTTCGGTGGACATGATGCTATATGTCTGCGGAATGATGCCCCAGTGCTATGACTGGAAAATTGTTAAAGTCACACACACACAAATGCACACACACACACACACACACACACACACACACACACACACACACACATTAGACATCGTCGGATGAAAATTCAACAAAGAAACTGTCCAAAGATACCTCATGTTAAAACGTATGTACCGTATCTGTCGTAATAATCTATGTAGTGGAACTCGAATTATTGGCATCTGATAAAGACACATGATGATGAATGCTTTGTGGCACTGGAAATATAACACTTGTGAATTTTGACATAACAAACACTGGTTTACTGAAATTAGAAACAGTCTATATTCATGTTAGCTAGTGTCGTGTGTAACGGAAACTACATCTAATTACCCCTGGAGACATTCGCACGGAAAAATGTGTATATGCGCCAGTTTAACCATCCTAACACAATGCCCATACTTATCTATTTTTTAGGAGTATGTTTCAAACCGACTTTTTTTACGTCCTTTTCTTTCTTACGTTTCTGCTGTTTTAGTGCAGTTCAGTACTATAAGAGAAATCGTAATGCATTTAGAATAGTGTGTGAAATTTAATTCGAGCATATGAGCACGGAACATCAGTATTACCTGCACATAGAGTATACTTTTTCTGCGTTGTTTAGTGTTGAAACGGCATATTGACCATTTTTAAACGTCAATATTTTCTGCATTAAATATTTCTGATCGGTATTTTTTCTGCATTAGATCTTCTTTGCAAGTCCATATTGGCTCAATTGTTTGTTTTTGAACGTTCAATATTTTTTCTGCCTTGATTGATGTTTTAGTTTTAACATTACCTATTTTGCGAATTTCGATGTATTGTCTGATGCATTGCCATGTATTCACTAACATATATAAATACGCATGCAAAGAAATAGTAAGAACATACTTTGAAGAGAACAAACATTCAATGAACAGGTAAAACTGCTTAAGGTTCTATATGTACATGCACATAGCTTTGGTCCATATTTTCAAAGAGCTGAGGGAATTAAGGTAGACTAACAATAATTCATAATACAATCGTTTATTTTCTGCAAGCACCTGCCTCCCGTTTTAATTATAAATAAGGAAAGTTCGATTTTGGATTTTTTGGCCAAATATCAGCCAGATGAAGATATGTGCCAATGCATTAAACTAAAGTGCAACTGCATCCATTGTCGCTGTTACTGTTCACAAAAAATATTGCCAATTACACCTTTAATGAATTTTTATTCAGTAGTCCGCGTGCTTTCTTTAGGCAATCCAGTTCCCTTTTACAAAATGTAATTTTTAGATCCATTCTTTATTCCATTCTTAACAAAGTAAATAAAATCTTGGTTGCTTATTGTAACACTTATTTCCTTAACCGTCCTGCGCGTCCTTGGCACTAAATAGTAGTACAGCTGTTATAAATCAGATAGAGGTTATCATTGGCCATAACTAATCAGTTACAGTATTGGCTCTCATTATGCTATTAAAGGTTATATATTGACACAAAATGCAAGTTCATTAGTGCGCTTGTTTGGATCATGCAATATCAAAAACTAGCTCAAAACACTGACAATATGAAGGATAGATCAAGGAAACAAGCTAGCTACTATTAAAACGTATTTATCCCGTGTTGTCGTTATTTTATTCTTTGGTCACTTAAAGGTTTCCTCTTAATTTAGAACAATTATGTAGAAGAATGGGTCTAATTAGGCTGCTCGACTGTGATAGTACACTACTCACTTCAAATTTTCTTGTAACTCTAATAAATTTGTCCAGTTGATACTTTTCGTGCCAGGACCTCTACTGTATGAGATATTGGTAATAATTTTCTTGATAGAATTCAAGTTGAAACATTGAGTCTCGATAATCTTATACTGAATAAAATAGAGAGGGACCGAGTGTGCTGACAATTTTGATATACCACATGTCAGCTATTCACAAGTGTAGCAATATATATGGTATGCATTTATTGAATATTTGTACAGAATAATAACAGGAATATTTGGAACAAAAGAATGGATGTAGACAAGGGAGTCGACCAAGTCACATTGAACCCGTCTATAAAATCATAAAATCCAAGAGCCATTTGTATGTTCAACAAAACAACACATCCTTTGTTTTCAATACTGAGCTTCTACTCAGAAGACACGTGCGGATTTAGATAATATATGAAGACCATGCTGTGGAATGTTCAGATCTTTATCTCGCCTACCACTGCTGGAATTGATTGAGTGATCCTAACGCTATTACTTTAATGAAAGAGAACCCAATGTGCTATAAATAGCTACTTGACAGAAGCCCTCAAAAAGAATTCATACTCGTAAATAAGGATCTATAACTGATACGAAATTTCTTTTAAAAAAAGCAAACTAAACATAAAATTTAAATAAAATTATGAAGCATTGCCGTTACGAGAGTTGTTTTTTTCCAGGTATTATCTTGTTATACTCTGTCAATTACCGACTAACACAGCTTACATACGCACTTCGGGAGTTATTTGCTCTGTGATTCGGCAACTTAGAGTTTATACCACGATAAAGTCAAAAAGAAGCAACATTAATCTTTTAAATGAACAACACGTACTATGAATCAGCAGCATGAACTTTATGCCATTTATCAGCAACATGTATTTGATGCCATTTATCAGCAACATATATTCAGCAACATATATCTGATACCATTTATCAGCAACGCATATTTGAAGCCATTTATAAGCAACATATATTCGATGCCATTTATCAGCAACATGTATTTGATGTCATTAATCAGCAACTTGTATTTGATGAATGCTAAATAATGTTGGCAAGAAAGGACCTGATCAAAGTATTCCATTTAAAGACTTTTTAAAATGTTTTAAGGAAACGCACTTAGTTTTTTGTTTTTTTTTTGAACATAGAAGGTGACTAGCGAATAATCCCATAAACGATGGATCCGGTGCCTGTTGTCGATTACACTTGAATGAATGAACCACTTACAGCTGAGAAATATTGTTAACATCTTAAAACAATAAATCAAAATCAACTGATAAGGTTCTGAATGAAATATGAAAAGCTCAGTCATTGAAATGTCAAATCTGTTTGTAAAACTTTTATATAATATTGAATACTGGCCTACTATTTGATGATTGGTCTAAAGACGTTATTTTGCCAATTAAAAAAGTCAAGGTCACATAACCTATATATTCAAATAAAGACCTATACCATTAGATCGTGTTTTTTTGTTTTGTTTTTTTTTGTTTTTTTTTTATTTGTTTGTTTGGTAACGTTCTTACCACTAGATTAAATTTAAGATCGACTAGATTCTTTGTTGATAATAATTTACTCTCTGAGATTCAAGACCGATTCAGGAAAGGCTACCTGACCTTATTGAATTTTCAGATATTACAAAAAGCGTTGCTTTATTAATTTTAAAAGTGCCTTGGATAATGTATGGGGAACTGGAATATTGCAAGACAGATCCCAAATACAACTATAAGATAAGAAATGCCGACATTGATAAACTAAATATAAATATTTAGACCTTACGACTTAAAAAAAAATTAAAATTCTCCAGGGCACAAAACAAACTAAGCCCAACATTTTCTTAAGTTTTCACATACGACTTTCGTACTTGATTACCGGTGTTTCTCTTACGACAATTACTTACGTATTTTTGTAAGTTTCGCTAACAAATTTACGTAACTTGACGGCAAATCCCAGGCAGGCGTTAAGTACAAAGTTTTTGTCGTAAGAATGTTTGTTGAGAGCGAGAGTAACAGAGAGGATTATTTTGAGATGCGCTCTGCCATTCCAACGTATACCGAATAGTGGTTCCTTCTATAATAAAGCAGTTTCTAAAATATTTGTAAATGTGCTTTGTAAAAGAATAACATATATACATTAATGTGCGTATGATACATTTTGATTTGTTGATTAGCCAGAAAAATATAAATAAGCGAGACACTAAATCGCTAATTTTAATGAAATTCATAAAAACTCATGACAGAAAAATTACCCTTGTGTATATGGAACGAGAGGGTCGGGAATTGCTAATATTCCATCCAATGTGATATAGAAAACATTGATGTTAGTAAAGAGATAATTTAAAATCCAGAAATATCTAAATCGGTACAATAAATACTTTTCCATAGCTACTTTTTATTATGTAAACATTTTTCGCTGAGTATTCACACATGACATTGTCAACATTTCCAATCCTAATGGTTAATAGCCGGTGTCTTTGATCAATCAAACCAAGGCAAAAAAAAGATCAGAATAGTCCTTACTGTAAACGATAATCATCATTATCCTAATCATCATCACCATAATCAAATAGTCATATGCTCAGGAAAATGGAATGTAAACTTTTTTTTATTTTATTTTCATAATGGTTAATTATAAAATTTATTTCATGCTGACTCTGCTGTCCTTAGATACATAAAAAGCATAAGTGTCACGTACCTAAAACAAGGAATTAGTTACAAGGGTCATCTGTATTATTGAAGAATATTTAAAATGGAAACTTTAAAAAAAATCTTGCTTTGTATTATCTACAACATTTTACAGTATTTAGTTCCAAATGGAATATATCACAAAATTTCATTTTTGACACAGCAATATTCTCGCTGGTTTATTATGATTCCATAGTAAGACTAATAAACTAATAGCACATGTTCGTGCTCATATTTCCATTGAAAACGTTTCCTCTACAAGGATTCCACAAAGCTACAAACATTGTCATTAACAAATAATCCTGGTTCTATGTAGCTTGAGCAGACCAGATTTAAAGCTGTGCTTGTATACAACAAGTACGTTTTGACCGTAGGGTGCACAGTACATGGTATCAAATTCGATTCAAATGATTTCCACCAAACATTCAAATAACATTAGCGTCTAAATGTATGCTCGTGCCTGTTCACACAAATACACATAATTCAGGTAATGCTCTTTATCATGCAGCCGGGCAATCACTCAAATAGCAGGCGAAATTAGCAGCAAAGCGAACATATAAGATGTACATTTTTGCCGAAAGCTTTTATTATATTTAAAGCTAAAATTACATTTTCTTCAGGCATATATGTCTAGTTTGTACTTGTCTGCGGAAGAAGTTTGGTCTTCCTATTCCTAAATAATTATTGTTATGTATATGTAATTTAATTTTTTTTTTATTATTCCATTACATGTTATTGTAATGAAAATTATTTACTGGATTTGAAATTGTCCAGAAAATTAGTTTAAGTTCTGTTTGACCTGACTGTTAATTCTGATAAACAAACCAGTAATGTAAACAATGTATGTAGTTACTTACCTTGATTCAGAGCTAGTAAGGTTTCTGGTAAACAACTTTTTTAAATTTATTTTTTCCGAGAGTAAGAACCATTGATTTCAGTTAAGGCTATTCTGAGAATACGTGATGTTAGGCATGTAAAATAACTTCTACGTTGTTCTAGAAAGATGACCACGTGACCCTCATACGGGAATCCCTTTTGCGTCTTAACTTACTGTATAACTGTTTTCTTCAGAAGAATCAGCCAGTCGGGTTCTAAATCTTTGACACCTAAAAGTGTTTTGTTGTGACGAGTTTGAGTTAATTTTATTTTATGGAATTAGTGATTCATTTTCCTGGAGTAATATACAAGTGCTCATACAGAATTCTTGGACAAAGACATTTATTGAAATTTTTCGGAATTCAAAAACTGGAATATTATTCTCTTTGATTCAACAGGGAACTGTTGACACATCAATACAACGCTGACTATTGCATACGTCATAGCCTTCCATCTTGGAATTTCATCGGGACTCTAACTCAGATTCATTTAGGACTTGTTAATAATAGGACTTCTATTTTTTAATTCTTGGATTAATTTGGATTTGATTCATAAAACCGTAAGCTCTTTTTCTAATTTTTATCTTGGTTTTCTAGGGAGATAAATTATTTGTTAAATTTTATAAAGCTTGTTGTCTTCACTCTTTTCTTGTTACTTTTTCTTAGAGTTTAGGCTCGTAACAAGAAAATTGGGGCTTCATCCTTGGGATATATGAATTTTAGCTAAAACATTTCAGAAAACATTGTTTTTCGAAATTTAAATTCCACTAGGGTTTGAATTTTTTTTTAATTCCCAAGTATTATTTCACGTTTTACCAGTCTTTAGTGAAATCAACAGGCTTTTTTTTTTACAATGTCATCACAAGTGGAGATCTTTCTTTCAAATCCTATCCAGGAGCAGTTGGACTTTGAAAAAAGATGAATTGCTTCAACTTGCCAGAAAATATGATCTTTCTGAGGCAAAAGTTTCTTTAACGAAGCAAGAAATAAAAAACCATTTTGGTCCAGTATTTGGTGGAAAAGGGTGTTTTGGATAAAAAAGTGTTTTGTTTTCGATCAGTTAAGTCTGTATCAGACTCTGACATAAATGTAAAAGAATTAAAATTAAAATTCAAGATGGAATTAGAGTTAAGAAAACTGGAGCCTCAGAAAGAAGAAAAACAAATGCAAATGCAATTAGACAAGGAAGAGAGAGAGAGAGAAAAAAAACAAACAAATGCAGTTGCAGAAAGAACAAATGCAGTTACAGAAAGAAGAGAAACAAATGCAGTTAGATAAGTAAGAGAGGGAGAGAGAGACAGATGCAAATGTAAATGCAAAGAGAGAAAGAAGAAAGTGAATTTCAAATTAGGTTAAAAGAATTGAAGGTGGCAAATGGAACCATTGATTTCAGTTAAGGCTATTCTGAGAATACGTGATGTTAGGCATGTAAAAAAACTTCTACGTTGTTCTAGAAAGATGACCACGTGACCCTCATACGGGAATCTCTTTTGCGTCTTAACTTACTGTATAAGTGTTTTCTTCGGAAGAATCGGCCAGTTTGAACCGATGTGTTTTAGTACGAGTCTGTATATTGCCACTTTTATAATTGAATTGTATTTTTTGTTTCAATCAGGCCAATTAGACATCTCGAAACAGTAGCTCTTGACTCTTTCTCTATTTTGTGATACTATGGCATATTAGTTTAATATGCACTTCTTGAAGTGCGTTGGTTTGCAAAGATAATTTTATTTGAAAACACAAAGAGAAGAAAACGAAAAACGCATACTGTATGACATCCAAGTGAACAGACTAATATTTTATCAACGGAGAGAATGAGAAGACATGGAATGATTAAATGCTGTTCAATATAGAAAACTGAAATCAATCTATTTTTCACGGAAGAGTATATATATACCATTTTAATTTGTTTCTTTCTTATTTATTTATGTATTTAATGTCTCGGCTTTATTTAGATGAACATACGAAGCAGCGAGACATTTGCTTTCCATTTGTCGATCTCAAGCGGGCTTTGCTTAATCGTTCTAACAAGGTTTTCAGTTACAAAGTAGAAGTCCAAACGTTAAATCAAATGTGTAAAACTAAATAATTAAATGAACAAACGAAGTCGTGGAATTTTCAGAAAATTTCATTAGTTCATCTATATACAGATAGAAATATGGATATTAAATTTCATTTTTCTGGCTCGAGTATTTTATGACAAATCTTGGTAACAATGTTTTATTTTTTTCAAAATGTCCAATTTCAAATATTTTAACATGTTTAAAAAATAAGATGCTTTTAATGGCATGAAAGTGTGATTAGGTCTTGTTCTTATGCATCCCAAAAATTTAGCCAAACTTGCTTCGATCAGACTTCAATGTCATTTAATTATTTTGATAACTTTCATCAGTGGATGATATGTGTGCTTCGTAAAGACAAATATAGACTTAAAGTTTAAGTCATCTTGTAAACTTCTTCGAACTTGTAGATCATGATGGGTGCAATAGATCAGAATATGAAACGACTCATTGTTTATACGGATCTGTATCTAATAATTGGAGACATGAAGCTAATAATTTATCGATTTGTTTTCTTTTCATTGATGTATAATTATGCAAATAAAATGTTTGAAAAGTATTTTCATTTTGCCATATATTCAGGGGCGTAACTACCATATAGCAAGAGTATGCAAAGCACGTTTGTCCAGGAATTATGATTTTCCACTAAAGACTTAGTAGGAGCCTATCTGTAAGCTTTGTATAGCTGTCCTCATATCGGCCAGCATATCTTAGCTGCTCCACTGCATATAGTTAAAAATATTAATTAAATATAGTGATCAACTGAATCATTTGCTGAAATAATGTAAGAGAGAACATTTTGAGATGATGCCCGATATAACGTAAAATAACATTTTAGTACGCTTAAAACTTACGAAAATTTTGTGCGTGAACTGACGTTGTTTCGTGAAACGGGGACTAGAAACATAACAAATCAAGTACTCATAACAAATAAAGGTATGTAGTTACTAAAACATTTGCCTTTTGACTGTCAGCTAAGTCTGATTATATTATTGTACTGAATTTACTATATATGTTTGTGAAATTAAGAGACTTGCACGATCTGATTTATAGTTGAAAGACTCATCTTTCTTTTCTTAGAAAGTATATTGAATAAAAAAAGGAAATGTACTTCTCTGAGCTTAGCCGGTTCCCTTTTATTGCTAGCATTATTTATACGCACGATAAACTACTGATCCAGAATAGTCATTAGTTATGAAGAAAAATTATCGTATTATACGTGTTCTCTCTTATACAAACATTTTTTAACACTATTAGGTGATATTGTTTTAACAAGGCATGGAAACTCCAAAATTTCATGTCAGTTAAATGGTAAACAAAGATAGTATAACAACGACTGTGAAATCAAAATATATCAATCTGGATTGCTAAAATCAAAGCGTCATTTTAAGTCTTAATTAGAAGTTATATAAAACTAGTTTTAATTTAGAAAAGATCTATTGTTCATTATCTAAAATTGATATAAGCACAGAATTGCAAATCATAGGTTTCTTTTTTAAAATAGAAGATGGGCTGATGTTTCCAGTTAAAAAGATATTGTTCACTCTGTCAGTCACCAGAAATAGTTAATGAATGTTATTATCCTTTGTGGTGTTCTTATTTTCTTGATTAAAGACAACATATTATTTCTCACTATTACAGTGCACATACTTACCTTTATAAATATAATTAAAGAATGCAGGCAACATAAGACTCTTGAAAAATATTCGCAGGTACTTAGATTGTGTTTTCATAATCCATGTTAGGTCTTATATTGATGCCATGCGCTAAATTCATTTTCTCATTTAGCATATATACTATAAATTCTACAACCTGAGAGTAAGAATGTCTTGTCATACGTTGTCTTCGATTTTGAGACGCGAGGCATTTGCCTTAAATTCTGCTTTCGATTAAAGATATTTTGTAGGCAAGAAATAACGCAGTAACCTGCGTTATCTTGATTATCGGCGAATGTAAAACATGTTTACTAGAGCCACCAGGAACGAGTCAACTCGGAAACTTTTGAAATGTTGCGACATGTCTCGAATTTATTTGATCTCCTAAATCGGTTATCAAGGTTTAGTGATTATTCATTGCGAGTTTTATGAAGAGTTGTTTTCCGACCATCAAGTATTAATCTTTGAATACATAAGATAACAGCAATAGTAACAGAAAAATCAAGTGAATAAAACTTTCGTCGTACTGTTACATATTTTCATTTATTTTCGATGATTGTTCCGTATTGGCTATTGGCTGGCCAAGACTTAAGAGGAAATAAGCTTTACGTTCAGTATATCATCACAATACCTGTTTCTTACGATTAACCATAATTGCTTGTTTTCTTACATATGGATAAGGATTATGTTTCCTGTAGGTAAAAGTATTCCTTTTACTATGGTGTTATCATTATTCTACACAAGAATTATTAAATGTATATTATTATAGAGTAGCCAGAGTTAACTGTGCCAATAAACTAAAAACAATAACAAAACCCAAAGAAATGAAGTAGGTATGTCATCAAATAAAGAGGTAAAGTAGCGACCTCAGATTGTTTGAATGCACACACACACATTATATATATATATATATATATATATATATATATATATATATATATATATATAGAGAGAGAGAGAGAGAGAGAGAGAGAGAGAGAGAGAGAGAGAGAGAGAGAGAGAAGTATTTTCCTCACCACCAACACTGTTAGAAAGGGTGAGGAAGAGAGTGCAGTTATTATATTATACAAAATGTGTGGGCCTTGTAATAATGGCTTGTCCCTACAGTCTCGAGGCCTAAGCAAGTATATCCCTAAGGTCTGGAGACCTCGGAATAACTCTTGTGATTATGGTATATTCCTAACGTAAAAAGCCCCAGCAATGACCTTGTAATTATGACATATGACATATATAACAAATCCTTAAGGTGTGAAGGCCTCAACAACGGCCTTGTAATTATGACATATCCTTAAGGTGTGAAGGCCTCAACAACGGCCTTGTAATTATGACATATCCTTAAGGTGTGAAGGCCTCAACAACGGACTTGTGATTATGATACATCCATAAGACTCGAAGACCCCAACAACTACCTCGTAATTATGGTCACCACCTGTCAACCATCACGATTATGATGTGAATTTCACAACTCTTGATCGCAATTCATGGATTCACACCGCACGCAAAAAGATCTCGAATACCTAAATTCTCAATCGGCTTAAATCAGGGATAACAACCTTTATCCCGTTAAATACTAGCCACGACATCAGCAGTGGAATCAATAACCTTTATCCCGTTAAATACTAGCCACGATATCAGCAGTGGAATCAATAACCTTTATCGGTACTGCTAGTCACGATATTGGTAGATCTATTTCCAGTCGGTACTGTTTGCCCTGTAGCAAGCATTTGAATGTATTTTAGTCTATATTTGTTAGATAAGTGTTACCAAATTTGTGAAGACATAAAAATGGCGCATATACATAGCAACTGTAAATTCTTTAAACAAACACTTTCCAAAGAATTTGATTACGATGAGACTATTATATATGGGTAGTTGTTGTTAGATGTATCCATGAACAATTTTCTTTCTGAAACCAAGTTCGGAATTGGGTTGAATCACTAAACGTATAAGTCGGTTTATTTAAGACTTATGACTTGCCAGTTGATGTATTTTTCACTAATTATTTTCAAAATTCACCAATTTTTATCCATCTTTATACTACATTCGATTCTGGAGAGTCAACAGTTAAAAGTCTGTATCTCTTGGGATAAAAGTGTGTGGATTAGTCTTGTAACAAGACGAGGATGTGGTCTGGATGTTAGTGAAGGAATTAATAATCGAGAATCGTCAAAAGTATGGGAGCACTTTTCTAAGCTGCCGATCACTTTGGCTTACTTGCATGTTGAAACTGTTTTCATTATATTTGGTGTGCATACATGCTGCGCATATCAGAGCAGACTGTACCTAATTTGCCCTCTTCATTCGGCGCTGCTTTGATCTAACTCTAAGTGCATATATAACAAAGGAAATTATGTTGATTGTTTGAATGGGATTTACCAAGTTCCTTCCTTCGTTAGTAATGTTAGCTAACTGCATTGTCAGCCAATCAGCTACAATTGGGGTTAATTGGCTAGTTTATTAATCATTTACTTTGTTTGATAACTAGTTATTTTGTTACTTTCTTAGTTGCTTTGCTATTGTGAGAGTTTGACCAGTATATAAGTTGGTGAATATTATTCATTTTCCTTTATGTAAGATATAGCAAAAAGAAAAAAATATTGTTGGACACTGCAGACCTATCCCGAATATATGTTTGTTTTCAAAATAAAAATTAACGATGATGTTCATTAATAAATTGTGAGGCTTGATTATATAGCAAACAAGAAAACGCTAATGGCTGTATTACCTAAATCATTGTAGTAGGAAACATGGGTCACAGGAAAATACTTTCGTAAGACTATTATCTTACTTCTCATGTATCAACATATCTGGTGAATTAGATTAATTTTCCTGTTGTGTTGTCGGTGAAACGACACTGAACAAAACTATAAAGTATGGGGAACTTAAATATAGGTCAAACATGTATAATACATTTAGAACAATGTAACTAGCTTCGTAAAGGATCCACCTATCAACTTATTTCTGTAAATAATAATGTTTGAGAAACTATATCATTTGCAGAACTGAAAGAAACCATCTGAACCTTACATATAGGTTGTTGTGACTTTGTTTTGTGCCAAAAATCGAGTGCTTCGAGTGAAGCATCATCATATCGATTGGCATGACTCAGCACGAATGATTGTTGTAGTTGCGGGTTTAAAGCCATTTTTCAACACCCTATAAGCTAACAATACATGGCAGCCAGTATAGCTGGTGGAGAAAGAACCTTGGAAATCCCCAGTAAGAACCACCGACCTACGGGAAGGCACAGACAAGCTTTATCACATACCCACATTGGCTGAGCTCGAGAATCGAACCCTACTAATTGAACTTAATACAAAACTTAACATTGAACATTGTACAAAACTGCAAGACACAGCTGCTTAGTGATGTACATGAGTGCAGGTAATAGTATTGAGAAACCAAGCTGCATACAAATTCTAATCTAAATGTTAATGAAGGATGAACGGATAGACAGACAGACGCACGTACATTAAGAGTACATCGGTGGCAAGAATGGAAGTATTTTGCATTTATCTTCAGTCTATGAAACAAAAGAGACGGCATCTTCGTGTGGTTACCATGTACGGTACGTGAGACATGGGCGTATTATGGGTTATTGATGAATACGCATTTATTTAGCGTGAGAGACAACCTAGTTTTCAAACTTTGATAATTACAGATCTTTTGAAAAATATTTGT
Organism: Megalonaias nervosa; assembly: GCA_016617855.1. Taxonomy (NCBI): domain Eukaryota; kingdom Metazoa; phylum Mollusca; class Bivalvia; order Unionida; family Unionidae; genus Megalonaias; species Megalonaias nervosa. Next base: position 25,900 of record JAECUM010007072.1, on the reverse strand, counting down.
CGGTACAAAAAATGGAAACAAAAGTAAAAGTTTCACTGTTTAGGCACCAGGTGTTTTTCAACATGTTCGTACTAGTCTATCTTAAGGATACCATCTCTTTACCTGTGTCTTATGGGTGGAGGAACATCTTTGTCGGGGATAATCGTAGCTCTTGAAGATGCAATGACAAAGCGCGGAAATAAATTGAATGTATATGTACTTTTTAAATGATGCCATCGGTATAATGCTAGTGAAACAAATTCGTGTAAGATGTATATACACCTTCCAATTAGTATCTACATGTCTGTGTATCAATTAGTTAAAAAGAAATAATTAAATAAAAATATATAACAGTTCCGCTTGTCAGCATATATTCATGGAAAAAATCAGACAGCAATGTTGATAACATAGCAAGCTTGAAAATTCCGATTATCTTCAATAAAGTAAAAAACATTTTCATTGAGAATATTTATGACTTAGAAAAAGATGAAACGAAGCATAGATGGTTACGAACATTGATTACGATTACACCAGGTCTAACTGAACAGTATGTATTAATAACACTTTATGCATGAATAGGCTAATATCCTTTAATAATTTACAACCAGACAGGTTCTAAGAAACTTGTCCAGTGTGCATGCAGTCTTCTATGTATTTCTTTATAGTGCTAAATTACCTGAAACAATAACGTGGCCTTCGGACAAAGGACGAATGTCTGTGTAACGGGGGACTTTAAACATTAAAGCCTCCTTAATTGATCTGGCGATCGTTAACTAGGGAATGACCTCCCACGGTGTTATTGCCCAGTGTGGACGGATAGATGGAACGTTCGTAGTCGTGGAGCATCTCCACCTCTTCACGTTGTTCTGACGTTAAAGTTACGTCAAGGACGACGTCGACGTAGGTTTCATTCCTCGTGAAAGGACAACTAGGAAGTACTTCCGCCACTCCTCCGTTGTCGTCGGGTTCTTCAGTCACAATTGTAGCAACCACGAACTCAGTAGGTGTTTCCCTTTCACGGTAGCGTTTAAGAAGGTTAACGTGGTACAACTTCTGTTTATCTCCCACCTTGATGCGATAGTTCTGTCCACCCTTTTTTTCCGTTACAATGAACGGTCCTCTCCATGATACTTGGAGTTTGTTGTACTCCAGTGGTAACAACAACAACACCTTGTCACCTACTTCAAACTTACGTTCCTTCGCCCTCTTGTCATAGTACTTGACATGACGTCCCCGTGCGTCACAGAGATTCTTCAGGGCCAAGTTACAAACTTCTTCCAGCTTGTTAGGGAGATCAACAACATACTGAAACGTTGTTCGTACTTCCTTGGATGCCTTCTCATCCGTCCATAACTGTTTCAATACAGCCATGGGTCCTCTCACTGTCCTCCCACAGACTAGTTCGAACGGCGAAAATCCTTGACTAGCTTGGGGTACTTCGCGGTACGCGAAAAGTATAGCGGGAAGGTATCGATCCCAGTCCCTAGGTCGACCTTCGCACAACTTTTTTAGAGCTTGCTTCAACGTCCCATTGAAGCGTTCTACTAGACCATTGCACTGCGGGTGATACAGGGTAGTAGTCAGGTGCCTAATGGAAAGTAACCGGTTCACTTCTCCCATCACCTGGCTAACAAACTGCGTCTCTTGGTCAATTAGTATTTCGTCAGGAACACCAACTCTAGACCAAACTCCTAACAAAGCTTCAGCCACCGTAACTGAATCAATGTTCTTCAACGCAACGGCCTCCGGGTATCGGGTAGCATAATTAACAATCGTTAGCACATAACGATTACCATTTTCCTACGCAGGCTTTATCGGACCTATCAAATCCATAGCCACCCTTGAGAAAGGTTCATGAATCTTAGGGGTGGTTCCTAGTGGCACTGGGCGATGTGAGGTCTTAGGTGCCACTCGCTGACACTTGTCACACGACAGACAAAACCTCCTTACATCCCCATACACACCTGGCCAGTAGAACTCCCTTACTAACCTATTTCTCGTCTTTGCCACACCCATGTGACTACCGAGTAGACTCTCATGTGCTAGCCTAAGCACTTCTTCTCTCTTAGACCGAGGTACAATTGCCTGCTTATACCTCTCGGAACCTTTCCGGGCGTATCGATACAAGATACCCCGCTTCAGTGCGAACTCTACCTCATCGTCAGGTAAGTTCCGCACGGACTTCTCCTTTGCATACCCGCGTACCCTGTTAAGGGTAGAATCTTCCTCTTGAAGTCTCCTTAATTCACCAGGTAGCAAATTATCTATGGGCGAAGTCGAGGGGTTCAGCGGCTTCGACCCTGACCTTCGCTTCATAGACCTCGTCTCCACGGACCCCACGTGTACGGGTGTACACGTCATAGGATTAGGCTGTGGGAACACATACCTACATCCTAAAATTACGTCATACGACAACCCTGACAAGCACGCTGCTTGAATTCGTCCTTTCACATACGGCGAATCAAGATCGATGTAAACAACTGGAAGGGAATCTTTACTCCTATTAGCAAATTGAACCTCCACTGACTCACCTGTATACTCAGCAGGTTTAACGAATTTGCTATCCATCAAAGCTGGATAACTGCAGCCGGTGTCATACAACACAGTAGCCTTCTCTCCGTTTACCGTAGCTGTTGCAGTATTCGACCACTCCACTGGATTACTCTTTCTACCAGTGCCTGGTGTCACTACATTTATCGTGGGACGATATTTCCTACAGTTCTTGAGAGTATGGCCAGGTTTGTTGCAACCGTAGCACACAACTTCATCTTTCTTACCAGGGGTACCTTTATCTACCCAGTGGGACTTTCCTGAGCCACGGAACTGATCACGGCTGGGATTATCAGCCCCTAGCTTCCCACCATTTTGACCATTCTGCCTAAGAGGTGTCAAACCGTTAGCTTTCCTAAAGTCAGGGACGCTGGTTCGATCCCTGCCACTCCATGTGGTCGGACGAGAGTGTGCACTCTCGTCTCGCTCAGCCATCACACTGATATCTCCTAAGGTTGCGAAATCGTGCTCCGCCAAAAATACGATCAGGTCTTTCCGATACGTACTGAGGACATGTTCTTTCAAGATCTCTTCCTGTATGCCTTCATAAGTAAGCTCGGCTCCTGTCATTTTCATCCACTTGTCGATGAGCACACGCACACGAGTATGAAATTGTGCGTGTGTCTCCGTTGTTTTCTTAGACGACTCTCGGAAAAGTTTGCGAAAACTTTCAGCCGACAACTCGTAATGCCGTAATAGCGCTTTCTTGAGAGCGTCGTAGTTATCTACTTCAGTGGGTGCCATGTTATGGTAAACATCCTTGGCAGCTCCTTGCAAAAATGCAGAAATATTAATGGCCCACTGGTCTTTGGGTATATGATGTATTAAGGCTAACTTTTCAAACTGCGTTAAAAAGTTATCGATAATTTCGTCCTTGTCATTAAACATCGGCATGGCTATCTGGACGTTACGTCTATCCTCAGGACTTTTGCTTGAGGGTCCTGAATGTTCATTCAGTTCTTCGCCCCTCCTAGATTGCGCTTTGATCCTTAGTCTTTCCATGGCTAACGCATGTTCTCTCTCCCTGGCTCTTTCTTCGGCTTGCAATTTGGCTAACTCAATTTCTCTTTCTTTATCCCTTTCTTCGGCCTGTCTGATTCTCTTTCTCTTTTTCCTCGGCTTGTCTGATTCTTTCTTTCTCCTCGGCTTGTCTCATTCTTTCTTTTTCTTTTTCCTCGGCTTGCCTCATTCTTTCTTTTTCTGCCGCCTGCTGTTCTCTGTATTCCTTGAGACTCCGCTCTACAAATTCCGCTAGTTGGGTCCCTTCATAACCTAATTCATCACGACCTATAGATTTATATTCTCTGACTAACTGCCTATGAGTTGCCATCCTAGTCTACACGACTGTATCACCAACCAACTTACCTAGATTAGTACTCACTAACCCCTTTACTGCCGTACAGGAAACAGCTTCCCTAAGAATACTTACCCGTATTCTATCCTAGTAAAATCTTAACCTACAGACTTACTTAAAATCACTCAAAAATAACCTAACAGCTTTTGGCAGTACAAAATTCTGAATTTACCCCAAATTCAGCTTGCTCGCACCAACAAGTGCAAATTACTCCCCCGAGACTTCCTTAATTATCTCTTCTCACGAGAGTAACTAAAGGCAATATTTCTTCTGAATTACTTGAATTCAGACAACTATCATGCTATCAGCATTTCAGGTCGGAATGTTAATTTCTTACAATGTCATACAAACATTAAAGAAAATCTCAACAATGGCATGCACAAATTACAAAAATGCATAGATATTGACTCAATTCACACTCATAATTCCTTATTTAAATAATAAACAAAGTTATCACTGCCATGGTATTATATTTCTATTCAATATATGCTCAGATCTGCTATCCACTGTTCAAAATATCCCGGACGATAGACCCCAACTTTGTAACGGGGGACTTTAAACATTAAAGCCTCCTTAATGGATTTGGCGATCGTTAACTAGGGAATGACCTCCCACGGTGTTATTGCCCAGTGTGGACGGATAGATGGAACGTTAACAGATAGCTGAGCAAGGCTATTGAAAGAAATAACAACTACGAGCCCCCTTTACCAATAAATAAAAACAAATTTAATCAATTAGTACATAACCAAAATTTCACCTTCCAATCTAACAGATTTACTAAAATAAATGCAATCAATTAATACATAACAAAAATTTCACTTTCAATTAATACATGACCAAAATTTCATCTTCAATCCAACGGATGTACATTGATAGAATTTAGTCGCAGTGTTCAATTTACATCATATTACGAGTAGTGAATTTAGAGTTAAATTCCACGCTTGACAGCATCACCTGGCGTCTGTCTCCTCTCGTCTTGTTTCCACGTCTAATGTGTGCGCTTTGGTCCTCTTTCTGACCCCTGTTTATTCCGACCTCTCTTAGATGCGGATTTCCCCTTGACTCATCGGGTTTTCCTTTTACTTGTCTTCTACTTTCTTCGAGGGTATAAAGCTGCTCCTTAAATACGAGAGTATTACGAGAGCTAGTTATGTTTCACCCACTTATTTGCATATATATATATATATATATATATATATATATATATATATATATATATATATATATATATATACTCTCTTTGTTCGTATTCAGATTAGCGATTCACACTGCATAGATTCTGACATAACGTGATCGTAACAAATAACGGTCCTTACAAATTCCTGTATTTCGGTAAGATACACGCTATATTTGTACAAATCACTTTAGCTTGAAGTTCATTGCCCTCGCCGCATAGCAATTGATTAGGAATTACCACGTGTTCTCTACAGACACATGCGGCCGTATATACCAGCATACATTACTACACGTCGTATTTACATTTGACTAGTAAATTCTGTCCAATAAGATAAATGTTCAATTACTTATGGCATAATATTCACTAAATCTAGCTACAATAACCAATAACCTGCAAGATCATTTAAGCATTGCGAAATCATATATATATAAATATACAATTGTCATTAACTCACGATAACAGTATCATCCTACACAGGAAATCAATTTATGTAACCATACAAAATATGACACATCTGCATGTTAGGGTTAAGTCATAAATCTCTATGAAATACTGCATATTTGAACATTCTTTGGGTTACATCATAAATCCCTATGAAAATACTGCACATTGAATATCTGATTACATGCAATCCGTCAATTCTATCAATGAACTAACTGTAAAATTAAGAAATAAATTGCATACAACTCTCATCACAGATTCCAATAAACTTGAATAATCGAGACATAGCAGAATCATAAGCATATCAAACACATTTGCATAAAACAAACAAATGAAAATAGAATATTATATTGAAACTAAAATTGCGTACCTTAATGCTGTTCTATCTTTCTTCTCACACAATCGTGTGTCAAATCTCTATAGCCTGTCTTCCTTTCCAAGACAGCTATCTGACCTTTCTACGTTAACGAGGGAAACACAATTCTATTGTTCCCACGGAGTTAGACCTTTCGTCTTCTCACAAGGCAAGAGTCGATCTGAAGAATTCTGAGCAAGTTGGTACCCTAAATTTTAGTCTCCCAAAGTGTACGCCTTAATTCTTTACTGACCAATCGGAAGTAACTGTTCTTAAAATTCTCCGCTAATAATCCCGTCTTTCATCAGATTTCACCAACCTAAAATATGCTGCAATTAGCTTTCCTTTGAAGATCAATTATTTGACATAAAGTCCTCTCCCGACTGATACGGTTGTAATTCTATGTACGCTGTGTCACTATACCATTACCATGACTCGGTCAAATTCTACTGAAGCTTAACGTAGACCCTTTTTTGTTTCAGAGATGAAATAAAAGAAATATCAGTGAACTTTCTCAAGACCTTTTGGCTTGACTAAGCTAACTTCAATGTACAATTTATTCACATTAAGTTTCAATAAGTCTTCAAAATTCGCCACATTACAGTCTGGTTTATTTAAATATGTTTTTATTGGGTTTTTCTCTTCTTTTTTTTTTTTTCTTCTTTTTGTTTGTTTTTAAAGTATGTATCTTTTTGCCGAAAAAAGTGGATTTGACAAAAGTTCAAAGAGCTCTGATTTTGTGTGTAATGACTAAGACACATGGTTTCATTTTTGCTTCGTCATAAGATACACAAGTAAGGTCTTGCAAGTTTTCATCATTTGGAACGATCTAAATCGTTAAGAACAAGATTACAATCTTGACTCTCTTTATTGAAGCCTGTTGAAGAAAATTTTGAACGACTTATAGACAGAGGTAGGGATTAAACAATATTGTTTGATTGGTCATGTGATGAACATTCTTATTCTATACATTCATACTTCATCTCCATGTATATATCTCGTCATTGGATGCGATGTCAAGGTAACATAAGAATTCATCAGTTCATATTGTATGTACAAGGAAACAACTTGGCTGCACATAAGTAAAGAAAAGAAAACAAAACAAATGAAAAGAAAATAAATGAGTTTCTAGATTAGGTTTTGCCTTAAAGTATATTTTCTTTTGGCTTTGTTTTTTATTCATTTTGGGAAATTATGAGAGAGAGAGAGAGAGAGAGAGAGAGAGAGAGAGAGAGAGAGAGAGAGATATTAAATTTTATCGAAATTCAGGTCTTTCATTACTCTGAATTAGGTAATGTCCGGGGTGCAATTGTCACAATTTGCATGTGTTACTAGCAGTAGGGTTTGTGTGACCCGAAAGATGCTAATTACAAGACGAACATCTGTGTTGTACCAGTCTAAGCTATTGATTTAGTTTATTCAGTAGCTGCCGAGTTAGAAAATATAAACATGGAAGGCTAAGGAATTTTCTTTTGATACTAGTGGCCTTCACCCAGATAATAGACAAACTGTTTACTGCAAGCAAAAATTATGACTCACTTGAGGAAGAACCCTGGAAGATCACAGCCAAGGATAGCGTCGTGAGCTTTGATAATCTACAATATATTGGGATTTTTTTTTTTTTACTTTTAGCAAGGAAGTGGGAATAAAAGAAGAAATTACTTGATAAGTTCTATTAATGAATCTTTTGACATACATGCCAATTTCTTTCCATTTAAAATGTATTTAATATTTTTCAGTGCACAAATGGCGAATTTTGATAATAATCCAAAAGATGGGACACTGGAGCCAAATTTATCAAGTACAGATATTTTTGAGAATCACAATACAAACATTGTGCAAGAAATAAACGACGCAGAAGTAATCGTTCTGTTGCCCGTGATTGTGTTCTACGTCATTATTATGGTGAGCGGCATCATAGGCAATATATTTGTTCTCATCATATACGCAAACAGATTCAAGAGAATGAGTGCAAGATTCTACATTCTGAGTTTAGCCGTACTGGACTTGACTGTATGCTGTATTGGGATTCCTTATCATTTATTAGATGTGCTTCATCCGTACACCTATTTCTATTCGGATGTTTGTAAAGCATTGACATTTCTCATCACGTTTTTCACATATGGATCAATATACGTGCTATTAGTCGTTGGAGTAGACCGTTTTCTCAAAATCTGCAGACCACTGAAAAAGCAGGTTTCAGACTTTGGTCGGCGGAAGGCATGCCTTATTGCTTTAGGGTTGGGGCTACTTTCTTCATGGCCGCAAGCGGTAATATATGGGCACAGTTCTGTCCTTCTGTCGGGACATGCGAATATTACCGGCGTTGAATGCTTCGTGGATGATTTTTACCAACACACAAAATACCCACTAATTTATCTTGGATTCACGTTCTTCATTGCAATATTCATCATAATCACTCTGATAGTATTATATTCATTCATTTGCTATAAAATATACATCCATGACAAATACAAAGGAGATATATTAAGAACGATTGCCGGATCAAGCACTTGCATGTGTGTGGAAACAAATACACATACTAATAAGGCAGCAATCGGATCCTTTTCAGAAGAAAAACCTCAACAAGTCTTTGTTTCAACATTCAAGACCAATAATCAGAAAAGGAAACGTATGAGACTCTGCAGTTGTGTAAGGGATATAACTCCAGAAAGGAATTTAAATTCTCTTAACTTTTCTTGTGGTGCATCAAAACGAAATTCAGATGTGTGTCCAAGATGGTCCCGGACTAGATCTGAATCGCTGCACGAGGACCCGCCTTCACGGAGTGGGAGAAATGAAGAGTCGCTCATAAAATCTATCAAATCGGTTAAAGAACGAACAGAGTCTGTAACTTCTTCCCAACAGAAACAGAACTCCACACGGAAAATTACATTAATGATGTGTTCAATTACAGTTATGTTTATCATCAGTTATATTCCTTACATCGCTATGTCAGTAGCAGACAGCTTGATTGAGGACTTATGGGAAGGGATTGGAGCAACAAGACTCGTTATTTACGACTTTCTTCTTCGCTCCTATGTCATCAATAATATGGTGAATCCCATAATATACGGGTTCTGGGATGACAGGTTCAGATTGGAATGCATCCGATTGATACAGGGTGTCATTTTTTGTCATTTTGGGAACCCACGAAGGGAAGTCTAACAAATTAGTGGAATATGACTTTGTACTGTTTGACTTGATTGAGGCATCCGGGAGATTTATAACCTGCTTCTATTGTTTTCTTTTGTTTTATTTTGTTTGTTGTTTTGATTCTTTGCTTTTGTTTTTGTTTTGTATTTTAATGACGTTTTACAAAATATGATTGTGACTTTTTGGAACAGAAAATGAGTTAACATAAGAACTCGCAGTAACACAGAGATCATGGATGTGTGTATTTATTTCATTTGTAATAATGTTTAACGTTCCCTTCAAGAGAAATGCCCGTTTTGGAATATTTAAATTTAAAATATAATTGTACCCTTGGTACAAAATTAATCATAAATCTATTAACATTTTGTTTAGAGTTATTGATTATTCAGTAAATGTTTCTCATATATCATTATGCAATATTATAATTGTAAGTTATTTTTGCGGGTTGCCAATAATTCAGAAAATTACTAAATTTGAACTGCCTATGTTTTTCTTCCCTATGTTTCGACGCATATATTTAGCATGGTTTAATATAGTAGCGTTTTTATAGGGGTTAGGATATCTTTTACAGATATTTGTCTCGGCCATTTATCACCCATGACTTGATCATGGCTAATGTCACCGTCATACATGTGTGTATGCACCATAGGATAATAAACAATAAACAAATAGTTGCCAAACAAAAAAAAAAAAAAAAAAAAACAAAAAACAAAAGCGAAATATAGTAGGCTACTTTGATTATTTTCTCGGAGTGAAAATCAGCTGTTAGTGGATCAATAGTGTTCCTAAGTCAGTTACCGTCATGATAATACTTAATTTAATTGTAGCTATACTACACAGAAGCTGACAAAAAGTATTATTGATCGCCGCTACACAGCGTGGCGAAGACATTTTATGGTGGCGGAGAATATATTTTATACTGGCAGAGAATATATTTTATACTGGCAGAGAATATTTTATACTGGCAGAGAATATATTTTATACTGGCAATATATTTTATACTGGCAGAGAATATTCTATGCCAACTGCTTCAGAAAATATTTTATATTGAAGAAATACGTAGTGCATATAAATGGCAAAAGAAAAATCCACAGATGAGTGCGTGTAGTATTTTAAAAGTATTTAAGGAGATATCTCATCCGGGCATTATCCTGTCGAAAGATTAGAGTTTAGGAAACATTACCGAAAGGATTAAATCACTGTTTCGTTAGAATGCATCATACAGTTGTATTTAAAAAAAGCTCAAAAGATGTCATGTCCGTTTTCTAATGCAAATCAGGAACATATTGATAAAGTACTCAGTTTAGGAACTATCTTGAAACAGGAGCGATGTAAATTAGGCCATATTTTCTGGAAGAAAACCCACACACAAAACGAAAAATCAGTGTACGATACTATGCAAGAACAACTAAAGGTACGGTCATCAAGCACAGGTTATGAAATGGTTAATGATGATTACGACGACATTGAAATGTCGAGAGAATTTAGTAGCTGAAGTAAGATCATCAAAGGTAAATCAATTGCAGAATATATGGAATCAAAAAAGCAGTATCACATCTTACGCAAATACAGATCGTGACAGTCATACATGTTTTTCCAATCTAATTCGGACCAGGCTCTGTTTGCATGCTGACGGAAATATCTTCACTCGATAGCAACGAATAAAACGCTTTCATGGTTAGCAACTGGGTTTCGGCGAATTTGTAACAATCGCTCATGCACTCGTAGTTAACAATGTCTGTGTTTGTGGCACGATACCGACTAGTGATTTTGAAGTTTTCTGTCGCTAGATTGTTCACTAACTTGAGCAAGGAAGAATTCAGAAATTGTAAAGAATCTGTGAAATGTAATTGTCCTAGTTTAACTGTCGTGTATTTTTCTATATTTCTTTATCCTGTACCATCGAGAGGGCCAAAACAGATCCAGCAATAAGTGGTCTAAGAAAACGCATTAATATCATACCGTTAGTAATCATGTCTGCGGGTGATGCCCGAGAGCGGATAGTAATCATCCTGTTAAACACTGGTCGATAAACCATGATGGCACTCACAATGTCCTTCTAACTTCATGCTCATGTTGTAATCGTGCCCACTGACATAAATCCCGTGTCTTTATTATGTTGATCTCTCTCCGAAATTCTTCAAACGCATCTTGCAGAGTCCAAGTATGTGCCAATGGTATCTTCCCATCTCATGGGTTAGCTTCTCGAGCTTCACTGCTGGTCCTAATGTTCTGATGTTATCTCTTGCTTGTAAGTTGATGGTAGTTGCACTATTAGCATACTTATCCTGGTGTCCAGCCGATGTTGCAGTCACTGGAATTCCGCGCTGCGTCCGATCCGATATAATAACTGTTCATTGTCATTTCGTCAACCCTGGCGTATCATGGGCAGTTGTATCCTAGCTGTAACCATTCCTCTCCAGGAGAGCGTCAAGATACGTGCGCAAACAAGTCATACCTAGGCTCGAGAATGAACCAGATGTCCCAAACAGTTGCATCTTGTATCTTTATACCAATAATATGTATGATGCAAACGTTACCTGTTGGAGATTTTCAGTGGATTGTTCTCACACAAGTTGACATACAAAAACACAAAAGAGAGACTAGAACTGCAACATCGACCTCGGATACTTCTTTGAAGGTGATCCAGAACACCCTGACGAGCTTTAGCGATTATCCGTTAGCTCTTGAAGCATTGTCAGTGCCTAGTGAGTGGTTGTCACCTTATTAGTGCACAATCGTTGATGAATCAGGGTGTGATTTTACTGAATGCACTTAACTTATACCAGATCTCAGGAGCAAAAACAGCTATGTAGTGGATGTACACAATCTGCTTTTGTTCTTGCGAATGGGAATGCCTGTAAGTAAACTGCATCGGATGCATAAATTGTGTCACCGGTTTCGAGCTTGATCGTGATAGTGAACAAGCTAAGCTTCCAAAAGCTCGTTGATAATCCGGCACTCGAATCTCGAAAGATCTTTGATCGTCAACTTGTTGTCGTACATAGCAAAAAAGCAAACCTGTATTTGAAAACAAATACCTATCTTGGCTCGTACTTACATGACTTGTCGAAGTTGCTCATGTATCAATTTCATTACGACAAGATCAAAACCGTTTTATCAGGATCGTTTCAAGATGCTTTTATCCGACACCGACTGGCTGCTGATATATTTAACCACTGATGACGTTTATTCGCATATCGCCTCAAGCACACTCGCGATCAAATTTGACAATATCAGTTATCCGGAAGAACATCCGTTGTTTAGCAACAACAATATAAAGGTTCTTAGCGGATTCAAAGAAGAATGCCAATCGAAAATGTATGTTGGACTTTGATCTAAAATGTACACGACTGTGGTAGGAACATCACCTTCCATCAGTGTATCAAGCAGATCCAGCAGGAATATTTAAAAGGCGAAAGGAGTTCGATTCGTGATTGTGCAAAAAGGATCTCAGGCATATGCAGATGGAATGTGTTCGAAAGCGATGTGAAGCCTACACGCATCAAATATTGTCCGGTTTCGGAAACATCGCCTGGATGTATACCGATGCACCATGGTAGGTTTGTCACCGCTTGGTACCAGGCGATGGATATTTCCCGATGGCATTACCACTTATGCGTTTGGTCATCATGCGATAGCAAATCGCAAAACGATTTATTGATTGACTTCCAAGGACTTCAACTAGTGCATTAAAAGAAATCTCAGTGGTAGTTCTGCAATTGCTGAAATGGACTTGCAATTCTTCTTGCGTAAATGCTCTGCTGTGTGGTTTTGGTCTGCTCGGTGACGGCGCCAAAGGGCAACGTGTTGGATGTCTTGGATTATCAATCCGTTCCTAGATAGTAAACATATCATCGGACTATTCTGTGTCAGTAGCACGACATTGTTGCGTTTGATGATCCATATTGCGATTCGTTCTCCAATATCGGATTAATTGCATCCAAGTCATGAATCAGATCATGTCGGCACGTTGACGTACACGGATATCGTTGATATTTAATAAACAAAGTAAAGTAGTTAACATGCAGCATCAACACAGTTAATTCACCAGGCTTTGGTTGTTTGTGAAAATCAAGTAGGATATCAAGCAGTGTACTATGGTCACAGTAGCTGTATCCAGGAATGAGTTTTCATCAGGTTATTTACTCCATGGTATTCCTGGTATTTTGTTAATGCAGAAGCAACATACCGCCAATTCGTTTTGTAAACCGGGAATTTTCAGTTCCACAGATAGACCTGGATGGTCTGGGTCTTGTGACCGTGTACGTCTTTTCTCCACATCGAACACAAGTGACATCAATCGCTGTTCTATCATTACGTCTTTGAACTCGAGTTGGATTTAGCGGTAGGTGTTTTCATGCGTCACCGCACACAATACCAATACATGATTGTATTAAATAAGAACAAATTTGTTGTTTACGACAATTGTATTATTACAAAGCATCATAAAAAGGATATAACATGGGATCGGTTGCATGATCGGATGATGATGAACCGTGTCTTGTTCTTCTCAAACATTTAAAGAAAGCACCTTGCCGGTGAGTGGCAAGACCACTACCATTGCTTTATTTTCCACAATTGATGAATTACCTACCACTGATGATTGAGATTCAAATGAGAATAATCTTGAAGCGTACGGCAATGTGATGCTTGAAAAATCAAATCTATCCCGCAAGAATACACAAAAAAACACTGATGTGATCTAAATGACTCAACGATAAGGAAATGTGCCTGAAGTGATCCGTGCCAACAGTAACAGGTTGATGATATTCATTTGCATTGACGCACCAGGCCTTGCAAACATTCATTTGACTTGGTGTGCCGTTGATCACTCTTTGATGAATTTCGTGAAATGTTTGACCTATATAGTTTCCTCACGACTGATTTGACTGATGTTTCTGAACAAACAATCGTGCTGGTTTAAATACAAGCCCCTGACACGACAATTTAACAATCATGAAACGTATATTAAACGTCTAACCACGCCAGTAATGTCACAGGAGTATAACAAGCGACGCTCGTGAATACCAGGAAATGACATGCAGCAGGCAGTAAAAATGTCAATTGTGGAACGTGCTTAGGATATTAAACAGGCAGCAAAAACAGCAGTGGGAATAAATAAAGTCGTAGAAGCTACTACATAGATGATGGGAACAAAGTCGAACTGGTCCGATTAAGATTGCACCATTGCAATTATGCACAAATACAAAACCAATTAGGGAAAATGTTGGGGAGGTATATGCACCACTTCCAAGATAAAAACTACCCGAGTACTAATCAAAATTGACAACACCTGCTCAAAACTTTAAAGAGGATTCATGATAGGGAATCTTTAATGACTCCCTAAATCTTTAATGACTCCCTAATGACTGATATACCTGAATCAAGATGATTAAATGGGTTTATGTTCTCGCATGAAATATCATCAACAAGATAACCGAGTTGGGATTTCGGACTTAGAACACTGTTGATGGTAATACAAATATAATATTTATTGATGTACGGTTTAAATAAGAAAATAAATATGATACGTGCGTGTACGGGTCCAAATATTGGACGAATTAACATAATACGCACGAAACCTAAAAATGCAACAAATATAAATACAAATGAATGACTTTACATAGTACAAAGACAAAGTGAACAAATCACAGCAATTCCACACGATGAAATTAATGGGTGTTTTACTCAAATAGTAAAAAATGATGGATTCACTCAACTAGTGAAAAATGAATTATTGTTTTACTCAAATAGCAAAATGTGGTGAATTAATTAGAGAGATATTATACAAAATTATCTTATGCACTCCCAAACAATGGGTATAACAAAAACCCCAAAATTAGCCCACGGCTAAAAGATTACATACATGGAGTAACACAAAAACACTCCGTCAAAATTACACTTGGCGGCTACCAGTCACACTGGTCAGTCAAGTAAATATCATTACAGGTAGTCACCGACCACCATTCAGTTCCTTCTGTGGTTAGCTCTGTAGCTGGTACCACGTCGACCACGATCCCTCTGATCAGTCTGGTCAGCTCTACACCTTGGTCACTCTTGTCACTCTAGTCAGCTCTACAGCTGCTATGTTCACTCTGGTCACCCTGGCCAGCTGAAAATACAACTAATACCGTGTACTATTCATGACACGGGTATATAAGACAAAAACGTAATGACGTTATATACGATAAGTTATGTAAATCAAATTATCGGAACAATATTACTGAACAATAAACAGGTTCAAAAGTGAACCTGTGTCCGATGAGATTCCTATAGTACAAAACGTTTCCTAATAAAATGCAACTTTATATTTTATATTGCTAATATAAGATCTCTTGCTAAGTCACAAACAAGAATAGAAAAATATTTGCGTTATACTACGCAAGTCAAAGCTACATTGAAAACATACAAAAATGAATGTAGTAGTACAATAACTAACTTACAATATACAAAAGAAATAATATACATAAGAAATGTATAAATTACATACCTCTACAGCTGAAGATGTGCAAGTCCCTAAGTACACTGCTTACTGACAAGACTTTCTGTAATGTGAAGATATCACATTACGGTGAGGCCTTTATATACATGGGATGTAGTCTGCTAGATGTAAATCGGTTTTTTTCCCATCAAGAGCACTTCGCACGTGCAGCAGGGATGAACCGAACTCACTATTTCGAAATAATGTACACGATACATAAATCACCCTCGGGTATCGTTGTACACAAAAAACAAACGAAACCCGAGTACATGTATTAAATAAATAGAGAGATTTATACAATTCCGTGACATCAGCGACAGAATAGTATCTTCATGGGTATTCAGCATATATTACTAATCTTATGTTAACTAAGTTTTCACATTTGTCAAGGTCTATACAAAGTCAAGTCCAGAAAGTGTTCAACAAGATTGGGAAACATTTCAGTTTACATTCCTTCACAGAATCGATGGAGTTTCTTGATCGCAAGAATAAGAGGAAGAGAAACATTGATCAACCCCCCCCCCCCCAAAAAAATGTCGTAAAACCAGTGCGTATCAGTTGATGAATTTGTGGATCGACGGGAAACATTCATTGGATTAGTTCGCGCCGGTAACAACGCACTAAATGTCATTATTGAGGCCTTATCAATTTGTCAGCAATTGCTCACCAATGGCACCATGGACCGAAAGAGAAACTTTCGCGCATTAACGAATGAACTTGTCGAATACCACAATGACCTATATTACGACACCGATGACGAGTTCTAATTAAACACGTGCTGTTCTGATGCTCAGTCTTACAATAAATACATGCTGCAATGCAACGTGTCGTTGTAAACACAGACAGTACATTTACGATCACAATCCCATCAAAGAGACCGGAATTCTGTGTGACTTTTTCTACACCTGTTGACACTCAAGAATCACGCACGCTCGAGACTACATTGGCAAAATAGAGGGTTTATTTCCGTTAACCTACTATTCGATCATGACCGTTTGGTGGTCTTGGTGCAAATGACTCGTTTGTGTTTTCATCAAACAGTGGTGCAACCTGGAATAATCTTGAAATATGTGCAGGTGCGTACGACATCAATGAAGAAATCGCATTATTGACCGACAAAGGCTCTATAATTTATATACGTGTCCATGAGCCTAAACTCAGTTCTATCATTGTAATAGATTCAGCACCATACGCGGTTGATATCAAACGGTTGTTACTATTATCAATACTTGGTTGGCCTGACGATATTCCAGAACATACAAGATTTTTAAGCATAGAATATCAGTGGCAGTTATGAACAAGAGTCTGAAACGACTTACTATTTATTTTTTCACCAAATGTGGAACCAGGTGATTTGATACCGATTACTCCTGCGTCGCACGTGTATGTTTCATGTCGTAATAATCGCATGACATATATTCGTTTTACCCTCGTGGATCAAGACGGGCACATTGTAGATCACTGTACATGAGAGATCGACCTGATATTTAATATAATGAGTTGCACCAGAATCTTGTGCGACATATGATTGAACTGGCCACGGTGACGTTGATCTTGGATTGTCCAAAGGAGCATGAAAGGTACTTGCGGCATAATCATCGCGCGCTGCACCAATCGCTAAATGGGTTGTAATGTGAGTTGTTAATACAAAGAAAAGTGTTGCTTAGGATCGGTTGAAAAATCCAGGGTTGCTGGGAGTTCAATCGATTCGAGATGGACTACAACGAATAGTGACTCGAGCACCAACAAATTGATTACTGTACCATGGACAGAAACAATACCAGCTGCTGCTGGCAAATTTATTAATGAAGCCGCTCAAGAGTGAAAGTCCGATTTGGAATCCGTTCAACAGTGAGTAGCGCAATCTGAAAATGCAACAATGGTAGTGGAAATTGGCGCTGATTGGCATATTTAGACAAAATCAATAATATATAAGCAATGGCATAATTGAAAGATACATCGGATCTCACATTTAACATATGCGCGCTGTTTTTGGCAGATCGAAGAAAATAAATTTTCAGAATTACTCATACACAACAAAAATAAAATATACAGGTGCAAGACACGTTTATGTTGTTTCATTGATGTGAGACATTCTTCGAAATCAATGAAAAGCTTGTACAGAACAACAATACCAATTATCCAGGTGATGTCCAGATTGGATTTGTCAACAATGGTATCATGGCGTTTCAACACCACACATTATTCCATCGAGAGAAATGAAATCGAAGCAAATATTGATAATGTCGACATTACGATTATCGGACACGACAGATACAGCAACGATTACGCGAGATCAGCTGGGGCGTTTATGATGTTTCACAAGGATTCATCCAATCAGTACCAGTCACAACATTGGATTTGTACAGCGTTCGTTACAACTCACTGGGGACTCAAAGCGGTTTTCGTGTTTATTTCGCATCAGGCTCATATATGGCTTTTGCAGAAATGTGTCGCATAATGTGTCACATCAATTCGTAAGAACAACGCCAACGATACAATATGGCGTACAAGAGGTACTACTGGTAAAGTTCTATTAGGAACATTAATACTGTGATTGCCTGTGCTAATCTCTTCACTTTCTGTAGAACTGCGTCATGCAGTATCGAACATCTTTATTGCTGTGGTCACATTGAAGCTTTCTCAAACCAAATTAATTTTAATCTTCCAACTGTGGCTGATCCAAACTCAACTGAATCAGCTTAATGCAGCCAAACGAAATAATACCTCAGTCCTGTTTAAATTATCAAAATCAGAAGTGATGTAATTGCAAAAGACAGGTGGAATATATTCATTTCTTGTGGCGATTCAAGCGTTGTTAGTAGCAACGGCTCCAGCGGTTGCAAAAGTGGCCACGTTAAGTGTTGTCAGAACAGATTCCAGAATGGCTTTAAAAAAGATTGCTGGTGGTGTGCTGGAAGGTCCATACAAGAGGAAAAGGTATTCAATTACCAGGAAAAAGTCATCGAATACCACCAGACTGAGGTGGTGTCTTTATTTGAAAAGAACTTGCGACGATGGAGCGACGCACATCTGCAAACGATATTGCTAACCTGGATTTGACAACAGGATATGACGCATATTGGGCTGCATGTGTGGTGATACCTAATCATTTATTGTATTTTGCCTCACATGAACTTAAACCACCACTTGAAGTTGTTAATTATTTATCCCAACGCGGATATAGTCGTCCCCAATTATTGTGTTCGACTATACTGATTCAAGCTTGGTTGACTGGCTCCATTGGTATTGACGCGTTGAGTGTATTTGTGGGAAGTAAAGCTTCCTTAACCTCAAAACCGCAAACACTTATTGATTTTACATTAAATCATGTTTGATATTATCCAAGATGTAGATTAATGTTTACAGACGTTACTCAACAATACGCAGTGCTGGTGTGGATCTGAGCAGGTATGTCATCAAAAGCGGATTTGATTGAGTTTACCAGTCGAGTTGTTGTTGATGTCGAACCTGACGAGCTTGTGATATTTCAAGATCGAACTGGTAAATTTCAAACGTCTAACGTGGCCATTCCAGTTTTTTGTTAGGTTGAGAAGCGCTGCTGCAACGTACCTAGCTGAGATCACTAGAAATGGGACAATTAGAGACTGGTGTTTAAGTTGCATTTATCAAGGACTAAATCGACACAAATATGGTATCAAATGTTAAAAACGTGGAGATGAAATGAGTGAATACATTATCATGAACAGAAATAGAATTCAGCTGGTGCAAGAGTCCACCGATGATGACGATGTTGCAACAACATAGTATTTGGGTATCAAATTTAGTGTTGTATAATTCATGGTTGGTAATGCTGAATTGCAAATGTCTGAAATGAGGTTTGCTCAACAAATCACTTAGAACTTCAGTTTCGTAGATGCAAAAATCTATCGGTTTCACCCCATGGGTACTGAAGTTGTTGCTGACAGATGCTGATATTATTTCTTTATAGAGTCCATAACTGCTATCATGTATTGGTCTCCTAATACTGAATTATTCGAACAAGAAAATCATTCGAAGATTATATGGCTAATCCCCAAAGTAAGGTATCAGAATCTAAGGATTTACTATTGAGATCCGATCCCAACGACATCTCACTTAACAATATTTCGGTTGCAGGCTCGTTTAAGGTGAATAAAGGTCAAAGTATTGGGATACAAAGGATAAATGTCGCGAATGATGGGTACTGTGGTGCCTGTGTTAAAGATTAGATTTATCATCATACGTGATGGATTCTGACCGCGGTGATAAGGTTGTGGAATTTACCGACAAAAGGATTGATTACCTAACAAATGTTGCTAACATCGATAATTATTTTGTTCCATTTCTCAACGAATATCTGCTTAAGAACGATAACATTACCAGATGATTGTACACACCCAAATAATATCATGTTAAAGGCAAAATAGAAATTAATATTTGGGGATAACCTAATGTATCAATACCAACTCGAAGCCAGCTTGGAATCATTGCATTAGCACGTGAAAGCACTCATTCGTTCAATGCACCATAAGGTGCAAACATACACCCGGGTTGCCTCTCCAGTCAGTTATATTGAACCAAAATCGACTCAGCTGGTTTGAAATTAACATGTTGGTAAACCACCAGAAGGTACAATTGCTAGAAATTTAAATATTCAATAAGAAGTTATTTTCTATACTTTTATGGCCGTTGTACCAGTAAAAAGGGTAAGTGGGTACACGTGCGTGTTGTGTTGCACCTGTACAAGGTCGACCAGTCGAGCAATTGTGCTATGCTATCACATTGTTAATAAAAGATCAATGATGGAACCCCAGTGGTTCCGACGTGAAAAAATAATAGAAGCGGATAAACAACTGCACGATGAAGTCACCATGAAAATCGCGTTGATAATGAAATTTAAACAAGCGTGTTGGTTTAAGATGCCATTTATAGTCTTGCTGCGGAAACAACTGTTGGTCCAGGTGTAGCAGAAATCACGACAGCAAAATCGCTCACAGGTGCACTAACTGAAATTCTTGTAGGACCTATATCTATCGTAACGGGTGTATCTGGTGGTGCTGACAAATCATTTCGATATGATTACATTCGCGAACAAGTGTCCATTCAGAACTGCCTGCAGCAGCACAAAGTAGCCTCAATAGAATTAGTAAACTTTACTCAATGGCTCTCGAAGATAAAATAATTAGGACAGCTTAGTTCGAGACGGTGCTACTGGAAATGGAAATCACTGATAATTAGAAGCACAGGGGAAGAAAAGTCGAAAAAGTTCCCTAACAGCAAAATAATCTACAGGTAAATGCAAACAAAACCTAATATTATGGTGATCACTGACTTAAGTACACTTTCGATCACTAGCTATCCTCTGGTTTTCATATCAAAGAAAACCACTATTATTTGCCTCTTTTTTATTGTTTATTTTTATTTGGCACATGACTCGTGTACGACAGTGACATTAGCAATCATAAAGTCATGGAGAATAGTAGGCTGTGACCTATATAAATAATTCAAATTCAAAACCCCTATTATCACTCAACGAACTTTGATTTTATCAGGCGAAATGGAACATTGAAACCCAGCAAATTATAATTAGCATACTCGTATATTGAACTAAAAAACACTTAAGATATGGTAGTGCAATATGCAACATTTTATCCCTAAGGTCAATATGAACATTTAAAATGTGCAAAACCCGGACAGAATGCGCTTTAATATATCTTATTAAATGATATGACTCCAATCGGTTTTCGAGTAAATGGCTGAGTTCTTGAAATGATGAAGATTTATTTCATCTCCTTTAAGGTATGTAAATTTTATAACTTTGAACAATTTGCAATTTAAACTTAAACTCGTCTCAATCTTGCTGAAATAAATGAAGGAACCTTTTAATCTGAACGAGAGAGGTCAGCCGACTTAAGTAACATTTAAGTAATAAGTGTCTTTCTAGGATGAGGCAGGAATTTTTAAAATAATTTACCTCATGGCAAATACATATACATCTTTAGCAAATCTTGAAATGACACGGCCAGCAGCCGCTCGATGGTTTCATTTCCATTTCATGGTAACGAATAAACATTAGGTCTCTCTCTGACTGAAACAATCTTACGTGCGAATGTCAAATAATAGCAACTGGAAAGTGTCTTTTGCTTAAAATATTGAAACAAATAAATGCAGAAAATTGGCACAAATTAAACATTTTCTCATTACTACTATGCCCCACTGACAATTGAAAATGTTTAACTTTAACGAAATAGTACAGAAACGTAGAAGGAATACAATATTGTCTTCTTGTTATATCAATACGTTTTGAGATCATCGTGCCTTGTAAAAAGATCATGTTTTAGATTCAATAAGTAAACATAATATACTCAAGACCTAAACCTCACTAAAAATAAATCTTAGTGAAAGGAAACATTTTTCTACTCAGAATATTTTCTTCATCCAATTGAAAACAAATATATCAGTACACCGACATCAACGTCTCTTAAAACCAAACATATCTGCGGTGGCAAAGTTAACTGTTACACTAAAATGAAGTTCGAAAACAAAGCTTACTTAAATAGGCGACAGGTAGCTGACAGATCCCACTCTTTAGGTCGGCCAACGGTAGGGAAAAACACAACAAAGCGGGATGGGGGCACTGGCTTCGATAACAGGTAGTATGATCAATATGATCATCATTTGTCTTTGAGATTCGCCTTGTAGTGCGACAGCTGGCGAGTGACAGTGATTATTTTTATTCATCAATTTAAGCCCCCATCCCACATGGAAGAGGAGTGAGGAAATTCGAATTTTACACCGTAGTTTCTACTTCTTTTGATATATTTCAATGCAAATTTACTATGAGGCATGCGTGTGTCTTTTGATTCACATTAGAAATATTGCATAAGACCGTTAAGTTACGTTAATCTATCATTGACCTGGTTCTGTCTTTATCCATTAGTCCATAACCAGAAACCATTGAGCTCATTTTATAAACACATACGCACTTTGCCTTCATTAAATATCGATATTATTTATGCAAACTGAATTGTTCCATGGGTCTACCTCTGTTTCCTGAGATCTGGCCCAATGATTATAATTTAGATACTGCTCAACGTCTCACCTTTAAATTGTATCGTAGATTCCTGGGTTTGATTTTGCATACCTGCGTTCCGTGTGTTGTACCTTTGAAGCTATTGAGGTCACCACCATAAACCATATACAGTAACAGCTGCAGGGCAAACCTGTTTTCAAATTTATTAACTATATTAGGATTGCAACATGAGGGGTGTGGAAAGACACAGGTTCCACAAAGGTCCAAAGTACACCATGGTATGCATTTCATTCTTTGTAAAACTCTATCATAACCAAATTTAACAATGTCGGCATGTACAGGAAATTCCATGTACTGACCAACTGACCCACTACAGTCAGCGCTTCAGCTCACTGAGCAAAATGTGTGAAATTGAATGCCGGCCCTCTACTATCGTTCAAGTAAACAAGACCATGTGAATATTCATTGTTTATCCTCCAGCTCAAACATCTAATGTAACGAATGCAGAAAACTAGATCAAAGTTGTGGAAAATTAAAGTTTGCGTCTGCTTTCCAAATTGTGAACCCTGCCTTTCAATGGGTGTTGACGGCCTGCCATTTTTCCAGCCACCCATTCGCAGTTGTTATCTGAAAGATTCATAGAAGATAAATATGGTCAATTTCTTCACAAGACCTTTAAGAACTTTATCTTCGGAACTGGATAAGTAAATATGGACAATTCGAACGAGGTAAATATAGACAATTACTGCGCTAGACCTTTAGCAACGTCATCAAAAAAATCGAATAAGTAAGAATAGACAATTCAAACAAGATAAAAATAGACAATTTCCTTGCTCGGCTTCTAGCAACAGCATCAAAGGAATTGGATACGTAAACATAGACAATGTAAGGATTTTGATAAATAAGATTTATCTAAGTGTGTGTGTGCGTGCGTGTGTGTGTGTGTGAGAGAGAGAGAAAGAGAGATGGCGATTAGGACGCAAGAAATATATATATATATATATATATATATATATATATATATATATATATATATATATATATATATATATATATATATATATATATATATATGCTGAATTTCTGCCACAGTGATTTCCCAGATGCAGAAGTTACAATTTTCTATGGCAACAATATTGACTCAAACCAGTGTCAAACGATAAATGTCAATTTGTTTTAGACACTGTAAATTGCGACATTTAGATATTATGAAACTTCACAATAATTAGAAGTATCTCTTTTAACTGACCTGATCTTGTAAACTGCTGGAAAAGAACTGAATTTACGTGTTCTGCCGTGCAGGATTTGAATTAACGCGGAGAGTGTCTAACTGTTCGCATTAAGCTTTGTCGTTTTCTCTGATGGAATATGCAACGTCTTTTGTTTCTCTTTCAAGGAGTTGCGTTCTGTAAAATGACTGAATATTGAAATGAAGGTTATACTGTGTTTAAAACGCAGCACAGGAATGTCGTATTGAACAATGCATGAGTTTACGTTCAAAATTACTTATTTATGGATGTGAGTTTAGCACATGTGCATGTAATTTAGCTAAACAAACTCTGACTTGATAAGGTTCGTCATATATAAAACATATGATAATTTAATCAAAGAACAGCTTTTGCTACTGTTTTGTGAAAGTTGAGAAATCTAATGAAAGTGAAAACAATTTGGTGTTGAATAACCATGTCTCACTTCTTATATGAACCTTGATTAGAACAAGCTTCAAATAAAACTGTTTAGCATTTTAGTGATGGGGAAACTAGCCTTTTGTAGCCTTACTCTGTGACCACGCAATGGCTTTGCATTCGTCTTATGGAGGTAATGAAGTAAACTAAGCAGTGGTAATCTGGGGACCAAAACGGCACTCTGGAGATAATGTTACGTGTCTAGGCACGTACAAAATGCAACAAGAAAAGAGTGAAGACAACAAACTTTGTAAAATTTAACAAATCATTTATTTGCCTAGAACAACACGGCAAATTAAGAAAAAAGACTTACGGTTTATGAATCAAATCCAAAATTAATTCAAGAATTAAAAAATATAAGTCCTATCAATAAAAAGTCCTAAGTGAATCAGAGTTCGAATCCCGATGAAATTCAAGATGGAACGCTATGACGTCTTCGATAACCATCAAAGTGTTGCCGTGTCAACAGTTCCTTGTTGAATCACAGAAAATAATATTTCAGTTTTTGAATTCTGAATAATTTCAATAAATGTCTTTGTCCAAGAATTTTGATGAGCACTTGTATTTCCAGGAAAAGATCAATAATTCCAAAAAATGAAATTTTAACTCAAACTGGTCACAACAAAACATTTTTGAGCCTCAAAGGTTTAAAACACAACTGAACTGATTCTTATGATAGCATGAGTTATAAGCCCAACTAAAACGTAGAACAGATTCCCGGATGGGGGTCAAAATTTCATCCCACTGGGGAAACCGAAAGTTTGAAACAATATACACATGTTATTTGTCACGTACTCTAGGTATGGCCTTGATTTCACTAAATGAATCTTACTCTTAGAATGAAAAAATTTATAAAAATGTTGTTTACTAAAAGCTTTACTGATTTCTGAATCAAGGTGAGCAATTAGATACAATGTTTAAACTACTGGTTGTTTATCAGGTCAAACAAAACTGAATTGAATTTCTAAAAAAATCAAATCCAGGAAAATTGTTAAAGCTACATTAAAATCCAAATCAAACACACACACACGCACACACACACACACACACACACATAGTTACAATTTGAGACTGGAATTATGCTCAATATTGTGATTACTTCATATTACCGTAAGGACGATTTGATGACTTGTCATCACAAAAATAACAATTTAATCTGTAGTTTGTAGATATGGAAACTGAATTTTTTTCTCGATAATGTCATAAAACACTCCAAGAATTAAATTAAAATTTAAAAGTGCCGGTATTTCATTCATGGTCGAAAAGTTGTGTTATGTTTGTTGCATTGACTATTGTTAATCAGAATTTGTTCTTCGTATCTCTTCGGATGTTCTTCAGCAGATAACTTACCAGTCTGTGAGACAGAAATACAATTGCTTCCGAATTTCTCTTTTGTTTTTGTTGTTAATTATTTTTTTCTCTTATGATAATGTTTTTAATTTTTTTCAATAGTGGCAAATAAAAAACGCTAGAATGTTTCCTGCCACAAAATTACATAAAGCAAGAATGAATTTTTCAACGTGCTTTCATTTTTTTTCTTTCTTTTCCTTTATGTTTCCCTTACGATTACATTTTTCATTACTATACCTTGTTTGACTTTGTGTTTCATCCTTAGAACGATTACTGTGTTCTTCCTTTTCTGTTCGTGTAATACGGCAGTAGTTGCATCCGCAAGAGAGTACCATCTAATACTGGTTAGAATAT
>JAECUM010007071.1:0-54539 GCA_016617855.1 Megalonaias nervosa | reverse complement strand
TGATGTTTTACAAATATTAACAATTGTACATGGACAGAAGATAGAAGAATGACATTACCTTGCAAAAGTAACAATCCAGCAATGCATGGTAAATGATTAAGATTAAGTGAGATTGAGAAAGGAAAAGATTACAGAAGTGGTACATAAACAGATGGACATATCTCTCCCATTTGTGGTGTAGGTTGTGAGAATGATACCCACTGTCTCTGTCACAAGCTACACATATTTCTACTCCCCACTGCACTATCTCGGGAAAATAACAAATATTCCAATGAATTTGTCTTATTTGGGTATGACATATTTAAATGACAAGATACTAGCCAGTAGTATGATGAATGACTACATATTGTGAACATGAAGTTTTAAATCAGTTTTCCCACGCCATATACTTCTGTAATATTAATGTTGTTCTACACTAACCTCCCACATTAGTATTTTGTAGATTATAGCTCAGTGTCTTAGGATTTTTTTCTTTGTAAATAATTAAGAATATGGCATCATGAAGATGTAGCCTCTGGCATCAATTTTTGCCTTGATTTATTTTATATCGTTTCACCAAGACAATTACTTTTCGTATCCTTACCACCATTAGAATCTCGCTCCTGTATTCAGTATCCAATAGGGCAAGGATTGTCTGGCCCATACATTTACATTTAATTTTACAATATTTGATTATGAATTCACATAAGTGTACTGATTTATATATATATATATATATATATATATATATATATATATATATATATATATATATATATATATATATATATATATATATATATATAATTCAAAGTCTGTTAGTGTTTGGGTAATGCAAATACTCTAGTAATGTTTGAAAAATATTGACTGTTTATCTTAAATATTATTAATTCATTTATACTGAATCATTATTGGCAGCACAGTATCGAACACCTGTGATTGGCAGGGAATGGGGGGGGGGCATTTTTTTAACTTCAGTCTACTAGCCAGCACATACCACGTTGAGATTGTAATTTCGGCCATTTAGCGATTTCCGGACTAAGAACAAATATTTTGAATTTCCCTCTGTTCGAGATATCACATTTGGGATGTCTCTTCTTTTATGCAAATATTAAAGTGTAGTGACCTCTAAGATACACGTAAAATATAGTAAATGAACAGATGAGTTGAAAAAATTCTTCGAAATAATATTGACCAAATGATCCTGAAAGAAAATGAACTTGATTTCAATTTTAATTTTGATCGTTCTTATTTATATGTCTTCGTCGTTTATATACATCCTGCCCAATAATCGCATTCACTCCGAAGTTGACCGGAAGTTGATTATTGGAACGTTCACAAGAGTGTGGAAGACGCGAAGCAACGGATAAACTTTTCGTAAAATTGGCCCTTCAGAATCAGTAAGGTTACTTAACTGGTAATGGATGTAAGGTGTGGAGTGTCTTCGTTATATTGGTGTACGTTATATGTAACTGAATGCACAGATAGTATCGGAAAATTATATCGGAGTCATCGAGGGGTCAGATTGTGACCGGCGAGAGTTAGTTACCTTGTGTTAATTGGTGAGTGTACACATATAGTTTACCCCGGAATCAAGTACCTGTGTTCTTCACCAGTATGTTTTTTTCATGTGCAGTTTGAAATCTCATACCTGTTCAACGTCACACACTACACATGTAAATGGTTTTCTCCTGTATGTATTCTCAGTTTGAAATCTCCATTCTGATGACACATTCTTTCTATTCATTCAGTCTATCAAATAGTTCACACTTATATGTTTTTTCTCCATTATGCTTCTTCACATGCGGTTTAAACTTCCACTGTCATTATAGTCAAACGCTATATTATCGCGGCAAACGGAATGTTCCGATTACTTTTGGACACGCGCCGTCTAGCGGTTGTTTACGGACATAAAGCTGTAGCAAGTCAGGACGCAAATATCTTACAGCACAATTTCATCTAAAATGTCGACATTTTTTATAAGCTTACAATGGAAAAGAATGAAAATCACTTTTTTTGTAAAGTGCATGCATTTACGTTGATCACCATATGAAAAAATCTAGTCGAGTTTGTTATAGCTACATTGGCTTTGATTACGAAATATATTCAGTGTATCGTCTGATGTTTGATGATTATCGGTCATATACCGATGGTGACATACGTGTCCTTATAAGCCTAAGGTTGCAATTTCATTGCATGGTAGCCAATATGGACCAAAATTTACAAAATGTTGCTTATGATCATACTTCTCGCACGTAAATAATAATATAATAACAGTTAAACTTTCTTGAAATCAGGAATATTTCAGAAATAATATTAATAAAAGTTGTTATATATTACATTTATTTGCCTACATTGCATTTAAAATTCATATAAAGTTAAATAATAATTGCTTATAATTTGTAATGTTGTTATTCATGGATTTACACTTGAATTACATTTGTGTGTTCGATTTTGTCATTGGATCCTTTCATTTATTGTGGAAATATTATGCCAGTACAAGCGTGGACATTTGTTCTCATAGGTACGTTGTATTTTATGTTTATTATAATACCTGCGTGCTACCATACCTAAGTTAGGCAAATACCACGATACTACAGAGTTGTTCCCCCATGGTACGTTAATCTGGGTCAGCCCCCATAAGCAGTTTTATTTACATTTACGAGCTTCGATTGACAATTTTTTTTTATTTTTTATTTTTTTTTTTAATTTTTTTTTTTTAATAGGAACAGAAAGAGGGAAATTCACTTAAACTTTATAAATAATAAGTAAGCAGCAATAGCAAAACAGTTTTAATATGTACAGATAAGAACACTATGTACCGCGATAATACAGCATTCCGGGCTAAATAATTTATCACACACTTCACACTGAGAACCTAAAGAATTGTTTTCTCTAGTATCTAGCATTCTGTGCTTCTGTAGTGTTCAACATAAATGAAACACATTTTTCACTAGCATGTAATGAATGTACTCATTAAACTTTTACTGTTACAGAAATGACTGGTCAATTTACGGTAGTAATCAGCCATGTTCGTACTGAGTTCTGGAAGAGTCCATTTTCGATACAGGAACACCGCTTATCGTCGGAATCGTAGTGTACGGGGAGTGGGGGGTGAGGCGGGATTTTGAAGACAATGGTATAAAAGTAATGTAATCAGTATTTCAATATAAAGAGATACAGAGTGATGTGTTTTGCATGATAATAATAATGATGATGATAATAATAACAACAACAAGAATAGCACTACTACTACTACTACTACTACTACTACTACTAATAATAATAATAATAATATAATTATAACAATTATATTTCTTGTCTAATGGGTCCCACATTTTATGTTTCGATACAAGATTATACGATATAACCCCCCCCCCCCCCAAAAAAAACAACAATTGTTTATTGGTAACATCCGCCATGTGCGTCCTGAGTTCTGGAAGAGTCCATTTTCAAGCAAAGATCCTGGTCGGAATTGAAGTGTGCCACTTGTTAGCATAGTCTGTATCATCTTTACGTATCATTCTATTTACATTTAATAAGTCAATGGCAAAAAAGATGGGGAAAAAAATAAAATCCAAAGACAAATATCGTAAAATTAATGTAATCAATATTTAAATGTAAAGAAATACAGAGTAATGAGCTTTGTAGAAGAAGAAGAGGAAAAGAAGAAGATGATGATGAAGATGAAGAAGAAAAGAAAGAAGAAGAAAAAGAAGTAGAACAATTGCATAACAAATGTTCTGTATGATTGATATTATGTACAATGTTCAATGTATTTTACGATGTCCGCCATCTTTGTTTTGGAGACAATTGATGTATTGGAGGCACCTCTGATTTTCACTATGAGGTGTATACAACCATTACTGAACACCAATAAACCATTGATAGAACTAGTTTTTACGTAGAATAAGTAATGGTCAACAATAAAATAATGCACGTACCATCTCATGCAAGGATAACGCATCCAGATAGTGCATGTCCTAGTTTTCAAGCACCTCCAGCTCATTGGGAGGCCAATATTTACTGTACTGTAGCAGCAGGCAGGGTGAACAGACCACTTTGTAAGAGACCTTATTTTACAAAAATAAAGGTTCCTACAGGGGCTGAAAAAAAAAGGTCAATAACACTAAACCGAACCTCCTAACTTTTATTATTACCGTATAGTTTGAAAAGCGAATAATAAATTGTTTGGGTTAGCTCATTTTTGTTACTTTATTTTTGACTTTTTGTTTTTTCTGTCATAGTGCGTTTAGTTTGCTCGGCGGGTCACTCAATTTTTGTCATTCACCCTGCCTGCTGCTGTAAATTAAATAGTCAGTATAAATATTATTAATATGGTTGTCATCGGAGAACCTCATTCAGCTAGATTAGCACGAGAGCGACTAGAAGCAATTAGAAAATATTTACCTGTTCGTGATGCTGTCAAGCAACAATTACAAGAACGTCAGGAATCTCATGTTGAATTTGAAGAGGATACAAAACAATTATTTAAACCTATTACAGAGACAACTAAACCTCTTCTTCCTGTTTTAGAGAAAACCGCTGAAGCAACTGGAAAAATAGCAGAAAGAACAAAACAGACAAAAAGAATTTTACGTGGACTTCCAGTTGAAATTGCTGCTGCTCAGCCACCGAGGGATATACCAGAATTAATTGAAGGTGATTTGAATGTTCTCTTTAAGGAACCGGAAAAACATGAAAAATCAAAAAGAAAATATACCAAAAACAAGTACCCAAATTTTCCAGTTATGGTCTTCATCTTGCTAAAACGGTTCCTATTGAACTTGCAGGTACAGGATACGTTTATCGTAATCATTTTTTAGATCCGAATACTCCTGATATTCCAAGAAATAAATGGAATTATTTTATATTTCGAACTACAAAAAATATATCCAAAATTACTGGTAAATATCGAACTGAGTTTAAAAACTTTGAAGATGATGCTAAACAATATGAAAGATCCGTTATCGACAAAAGTGCCGTTGATAGTCTACAGAGAGAACTACTGGGAAAAAAATTAATAGAATTAGAACAAGAAAAAGAAGAAGAAAGAGAAGAATTGTATGAAGAACAACAATTACCATCACCACCACGTGTACAAACTCCACCACTATCACCACCACTACCACAACAACCATCATTATCATTACCACCGCCATTACAACCAAGACCACGACGACCACCAATTCCAAAGGGAACAGCAAGAAGAATACGAAAAAAGTAGATAAATCAGAATATCTGCCGCCAGTCTCACAGAAAATTCTTGAAGAACAACAACAATCAGAAAAAATGATTGAAAAAGAGCTTGGTGAATTATCATTCAAAAAAAAAGCAAGAGAGAAATTTTGAGCGGAGGGGAATATTTATGGTATAAACCTAATGAATAAGGAAATATTAGAAATTAAAGATGATTTTAAAAAAAGAGGATTATTTTCAGATTATATTAATATACATTTTGATGTTTATGAACCTTTAAGTGTAATAGAAGAAAGATTAAAAAAATTAAGGGAAGAGGGATATTATGATAAAGAAGGAGAAGGTTTCTCTACTGGAGGTAATTTTACTCTATGTCCAAATAACGTTATCTCTGACGTTGAACGTCTCGAAATTCTCATCGGAGGAAAACGAGCTGGTAATAATTCTCCAGAAATAATTAATGAAGCAGCCCATATTTGCAGACGGTTATTTACAGGTGGTATCATGGACGTTGATGTTTATCAGTCTCTTATTAATGAAATTGCCGATGACTACTACAGTGACTGAGTACGTAATTAAATACAATTACTATAATAAAATGATCGTATATAGTACTCAACGTGGACCAACCATGGTCAGGGTAATAAACCCACGATTACCAGTATACAAAACAACCTACGGAGATGGACTAAGTGATGTTGTTCAGGGTCTATTTAGAAGGATAGCCACAAAAGCAATACCGATCGCAAAGCAACTGGGAATGAAAGCTATTGATGTTGTTCGTGAAAAAGGTATTGGTGCTATGGGTAATCTCGCTGGTAAAGCATTTTCAGCGATTAAAGATAGGTTAGCACGATTAATACGACGAAAACCTCAACCTGTAAAATTACCTAGTACTGAAGTAATGCCTGCAAATGTCAGTAAAATAATAAATCAAGTTGCTAATCAAAAACTAGCAGAGTTGGCTGATGTACCAATGTCAGAAAAAGAAAAAATATAACCGCTAGTCTGATAGCAGGAAGTGGTCTTCGTTTTAGACGATAATAATTATAATAAAGATGTTCAAGCGTATATCTGATCCAGCATTTGACATGGACGCACCAGTACTAAAAGATGAGTCTGTGCGTGATTATCAATATTATTCTTATGACGCTCGAATTCCAGATCAACGTGGACGAATTGAACTACAAGTTCAGGATACAAGTAGGTATTTCCTACCCGCTGAGGCTTTTATTGAGGTTGAAGGTGAAATTTTAAATAACGCTGCTCCTGCAGCACCAGTAGCATATGGAGCTGAAGTTAGGGTTGGTTTTGTTAATAATGGTATTATGGCGTTGTTTGATAGTGCTACGTACATGATTGACGGAAAAAATATTGAATCAATCCAGAAAGACGTCGACGTTGCAACGACAATACTTGGCCTTGTAAGATACAGCGATGATTATTCAAGATCAACTGGTCCATCAATGATGTTTGTAAAGGATACTTCTAACCACCCTGACAATAGAAATCAGATTACTCGACAGCCCAATAATCGAGCTGTTCCTCCTGTTGCTGCTGCTATTGAAGATCTATATTTTCCAAATCCAGAATTTAATTTAGGATTTGCAGCACGTAGATCAATGTTGAAAGATAATAGAAGGTTGTTTTCATGTGCGATTCCACTATCACATATATTTGGATTTTGTAGAAATGTCAGAAAAGTCATTTTCGGAGCTAAGCACACAGTTGTACTTGTACGAAAAGCAACCGACAACGATGCATTATGGAGACCCATTGGTGATCCTGGTAAAGTAATTCTGACAAAACTTTCATTGTGGATGCCAGTAATGACCCCATCAATAACTGAAGAAGATCGTCTACTCTCTTTTATGAATCAAGGTGGTAAATCAGCATTATCATGGTTAACAATGACCACAGATGCTGTTCAGAGTAATATTAATGGTTTGTTTACATGGCAAATAGCTTCTCAGCAAGGTGTTTCTGCACCACGACATATATTCATTGCGCTTCAAGATGCTGGCACGGGTGGATGATCAAACACGTAGTATTATGATATTTGACAATCTTGGTGTTTCTGAAGTGTCTCTGAGGATAAATGGACATCAAGAACCATCCGAAGATATTTTATTGAATTTCGATCAAAATCATGTAGCACGTGCATATCATCGATTGATGACGTTCATGGGACGTGATCAAAATATTGATACTGGTTTACAAATATCACAATTGGATTTTACAAACCTATATCCAATTTATTACTTTTCGCTCGAACATTTAGATTTAACCAGACAGTCAGTAGTCGATATACATTTTCGAGCTCGTGTTAACAGAAATATTATAAATATTCCTAATTACAGAGCAATTGCTGTCATACTCAGCGATAAATCAATGTTACTTGAAGGTGTTGGTGGACGAATGCGAGTAGTTGATGCTCCAGTAGAAAACATGTAATTAGATCGTTTATGAATATTATAATGTCGTATAATCACGTTAGTGTTAGTCTGACTCCTGGTCAGATTAAAAGGATACAATCAGCATCAAAAAATAACTGTGGATTAAAAATATTGCTAAAGAAAGATCAGATGAGCGGCTCAAATAAAATATCTCTTACAGAACGTCAGCTCGGGCATTTCGATGAAGCCAAAAAATCAAATAAAGGTATAAAACTTAATCTTTCTGCGGGTGCCATTAAAGACATCATTAAGACAGGTGGTATATTTCCACTTCTTGCTGCTATACCAGCATTAATTGCCGCTGCAGCCCCAGCTGTTGCAAAAGCAGCTGCGCTAGGTGCTGTTGGAACCGCTGCTGGAATGGCATTAAAGAAAGCAACAGGAAAGGGAATCAAAAAAAAGGGAAGGGGTCTAAGATTACCAGGGACTCCACATTCATGGTACGGAAAAGGCCTAAGATTACCAGGGACAGTTTACTAATATCTCCTATGTCCAATTTTGATTTACTAGATGCTGCTAAAAAATTAAAAATTAAAAATTTTAGAGGAGTTTTCATGCGTGATCAATTACCAAAACAACCAAATAACATTGAAACCGGTATTATTAATCTCGATGAAAACTTTGGTCCAGCCACACATTGGGTCGCTTATGCAATTGATCCACGTGGAATTATTTATTTTGATTCATATGGACTAGCTCCACCAAAAGAATTCTTAAAGTATATTAGCGGCTATCAAAGTACTCCAATATGGTATTCAACGTTACCAACACAAATATTAACTGATCCACCAATATGTGGTCGAGAAGTACTTAACGTACTTGATGCTGTATCAAAATCAACAAAACCACCTCACAATGTTGTACATGAATATACTACGACGTCACATTTAAACAGACATTAGTAAATATAATGGTGGATATTTATGGAAGATCTTCTCGTGGTAAAGGTCATCAGCAAGCTGATTTATCTAAATACGCAACTCTCGATCAGCTCAGAAATGAGATTGATGATTTATTAAACATAACCAGTGTGGATCAAAATGAAGTAGTTGTTTTTCAGGATAAGGAAGGACGATTAAAAACTAGTAATATACAACTACCAGATGTACTTATACGAGTTCCTAATGCTGTTGTTAATAATATAGTTACTTTTACTGATCAGGGTAAAATACAAGATTCCGGTACGTCAGTCAGCGATTATATTAAGAAAGCTGGTGATTCATTTACAGGTAGTATTATTATGAACCGAAATAAAATTACAGGTCTTGGAAACCCAACCGCAGATACAGACGCCGCAACAAGGAAATATGTCGATGATCAAGAATCTAAATACGTATTGGCCAACGGCGGTATAATGCGTGCATTTCTTAATATGAATAACAACGGCATTAATAATCTTAGAACACCAGAATATGATTTTGATGCTGCAACAAAAAAGTATGTTGATGATAAGGAAATTCCTATTTCAACTTCGTTAAAAACAATCGGTGACGAAATTACTACACTTAGTGCTACTTTTTCTAGACATGTAGAAACGTTCTTAAATTTTCGTAGAAATGTAAACAAACCCATTAAAGAATTTTTTGGGGAACAACCAACCGTTGAAATAAAACTCTCCGACGTTAACATGAAACTCAACGACATTGTCAGTGGAATACCTAATATTGTTCAAAAAACTAATCTGATTAAAATTCCACACAGACAAATTAAAAATATCGTGTACACAGTAGCATCAGGATCATCAACATGGACACCACAAAATAACACTATCAAATATACCGCGGAGGTTACTGGTGTTTATAGACTGTCTATCTTTAGTGGTGCAAAATTTAGTATATTTACCAAATATCTATTGCGTCATTCAACTGATATTTTCTCTGGAACCGTATCTGTGGTGTTAAAGAAAGATGCTGAAGAAATATTTATACTGGAAGCAGATGATCAAACAATAACCGCAACGTCTTTCTGGTGGTGTTTGGAATTTGTAGCTGAAACACTGCAATTAATCACTTAATATAACAATAATGGATCAAACTCAGTCTCGCATCGACGTTCAACGTTACAGATGCAATCAGGTATGTGAGCGTCTCACTAAACTAAATAATTTTATCGACTATTATAACACGAAAATAAAAAAATACAAAAGACGTATAGTTGTTATTGATGTAGTTGTTTACTCGGTTTCTGCTGTTATTGCTGGAACAGGATTATTATTATCAACATTGACGATGACAGCACCTACTGTTATAACCATCATTGTTTCAGCATCAACGACTATTGCTGGAGTTCTCGGTATTATAGCCAAAAAGATAGATACCTGTACAAATGCTAAATTGCACGATTATATGATTAAATTACATACAGTGGCAGAGGCATGTTCTAAACTATCTTTGTACATTTCTTCGTGTGTCAGTGATGGTGAAATATCCGATACTGAATTTGCGATGATGATGAAAACCTATGATGACGTTTTTAAGGTGATCGCTAATGATTTTAACGAATTAAATAACAACAATAATAATAATGACAGACAGGGAGTTACTTCAGCAGATCGTTACTAATACAACTCCGTCAAAAACTACTATGATAACGTTAAGTTCGACCAATCCTGAGTTTAGTGTCAATTTTCCAACCGCAATTCCTGCAAAAGAAATAGCATTAGCACAATTGCGAGTTTATTATAGCTGGCCCAATATTAGATCAAAATCATTTGGTGGACTACAGCCAAATAATTCATTAGTATTCGCTAATAAGAATAAGCCAGATGGAACTCCTGACTGGCAAGTAGTTGCTATTCCAACGGGCAGTTATCAAATAGAACAGATTAATGATGAGTTTCAGCGCAGAATTAAATCTATCACAGGGAAAGAATCTAAAATAGCGATTACTGTTTATGAACCAACATTATCAGCGGTTATTGAAATAAATTCTCCTGATTACCTCGTAGATATTTATCAAAGTTCGATTAGATCCGTGTTAGGATGGCCTGAAGTCGCACCTGTTTATAATGGAGTTTCAGAACCAAAAATAGAAGAATTTAAAACGAGTGAAGAAAAATTCATTAAAGATCCAGAATATCGAGGAAAACAACCATGGAGTAATAATACAAGATTTGGATTTCCAAACGACGATATATATTACTTTACCGATTTTGACGGTAAAAGAATCCCCAAGTTGAATAAAGCATTATTTATTGTTAACACAGACACCAGGACGAAGATTAGTTTCTATACTGTTGATGTAAGATTTATTAAACATTTTTTAGATACTCTTAAACCCGAATACGATAAAACGTTTAATGATTTAAGAAATTTACTTATTTCATTATCACAACATTATAATGAAAGTGTAAAGCAGCAAATAATCGAGTCAATAAAACATATAAATGGTATCTTGTTCGATTTATACATCGTCAATCGAAGTATTATAAACACTGCGACTAAATTCGATGGAAATCGTTACACAAATCCAGAATCTAAACAAGTATTTCTTGATCATTATAAAATAACAGAAAAAGATTTACAAACATTTGTTATACCAGATTTAAATAACGCTGAAATGAAGAAATCATTAAATGATCTTATTGAAGAATATTATCCGGGAGTAATTGAATCATGGAGAAAAATAGCACCACCACCGATTATACTAAAACACAATAACAATCCCTTTGGTGCCGGACGTCATATCTCACCTGGTATTGTAAATATAACAACAACAATTGCAGTCAATCTGGTATGTGATGTTATTGAAGGTAGCTATCAAGTAGATCTTTCAAAGTCTAACCAGGCCCAACAAGGGTATATACTATATACATTCAGTCCTAAAGATCCGCCCGGGTGGTTAATTGTATCTGAGCCAATTAATCCAGTTTATCTACGTGTACATAATCCATTTCTGACAAGAATACATTTCAAACTTACTGACCAGGCAGGAAACATTTTGGATCTAAGAGAAGAGTCTCTTAATATTAATTTGTATATACGCTCGTAGAACGTCTGAGTAAATAATCAGGGGTAAAAAAATAATCTGATGAGTAAATACATGAATAATAATCAATTTCTATGATTAAAGCAATTGTATATATAATAAAGCGAGATAACTTGGCTATCTCTCTCTGCGGAGTAAATTGAACGATTATTTCCCTTACTACTACGTTCGATTTACAGACAACAAATACTTCTTTTTTTTCGTTAATTATTTAGTGACTTATTTCTTTTTCTGTAGGTGATTATCTGTTAGTAAAGCATCAATTTGTAACAGAGAGGGATATTGATGCATCTTTTAACTCTGATAACCTTAAATTCACGTCGGTTTATACGAGTGCGTAAAGTTATTTTTAGCTATAACACATGTATTTGACCTTAACGAACGATAACTCTTACAGAAAATGTAATGTGCGATTATTTTATACAGTATATATAAATAATGTTTGTAAATTAAGTAAATATACGCTACAGTTGTACAATAATTGTGATTTTATTCAGTATATTGGTCGTACGTAATTTGTCTGCTTATTCAGTGTTGGGTTAACTACATAATAATTTTAAAACGTCTATATGTATGAATCGGAAAATGGCTCAGTGGTATAGTTGTTGAACTATGATACTGACGACCGTGGTTCGATTCCTGTGGCTGACGAGTGTCGACAGTATTCGGAACGATGCCATTTTTATATATAAGGTTGGGGAGCTCAGCCCCAACGAATTCAACCCCTCATCACGTTAAACAACGTGGTGAGTGCGTTTTGCATTTACCCCGGGGTTTGATTTGGTGGGGGGTTTATTGAATTCGCAATACAGAGCTCCCTAAAATAATCAGTAGCATGCCTGAGCTCTCTACCTCATTTGAAAGACCCCCACAAGGAAACATTCAGAAAGAATGCTAGCCAAATAGAAACAGAACATGGAGTGCCAATAACGGTCATAAGAAAGACATCATCATGCAAAAAAAGGACTCCATGAAAGACACAAAGGCTATCAGGGGGCCAAGTGACGGGTAACCGCTTAGGATGCTACTGATCAATGTCAAATGTTAAAGAAATATATATAATGAACCAAGAAAACATTAATGATATTATTTCTGCTAGTAAAAAATTAAAACATAACGGAATAAATCTATCTGAAAAAATATTATGTGATTATGAAATATTAAAACAAAGAAAAATTGACAATAAGTACACATTACCATCCAATTATAAATTCGTAAAATTAATATATCAGTTTATGTTAGAATCATTGGCAATGGTAAATGACAAACAGGTAAAGCTATCTGCGCCTCTTGCACGTTCGATCGAAAATATTAGATCCGAACTGTCTCGTGAATACGAGAAAAAGAAAATTGTGGATAATCGTGTAATGCAATTAAGAAAGATTATGTTATTTGATTCTGTCAAAAGTGAAAGTGACACTGAGAGCAGCGACGGTGAAGGTATTCATGGCAAATTATAAAGTCGAACTATATACAATTTATTTATTAAGAGTACAGAGTTAGATATATTCAAATATTACCCACTGATCGTATTTTATTGAATATGCTGATTTGTATGTTTTATTTGCGACATGTTGTACTGAAACAGGATGTATGCTAAAATATCTGGCAGCCGCATTAATTGATGGGAAATTTATTTCTTGGTCTGTTTCTGTATTTATGGATTTAATAGCTCTCTTTCCGAATACTTTACACCTTCCAGTATTTCCACGTGCAGAATTCTGACTAGGTGTAATAGCTTGCAGGTTAGATAACCGATTATTCTGGGGATTTCCATCAATGTGATCAACTACAAGTCCACCTTTGATCAATCCAAAATGACATTCGAATATGAATTTATGAGATAGATGGTGTTTATCTGCACTGGTATTGAATTTAAAATAACCAAATTTATTAAGACTACCGACTGGTTTTTTCAATCTGCAGTTTCTGATCACACCATCTCGGGATGATTCATAATTTGTATATATTGGATGTGCTACAAATTCGTTTTGCTCCATTTATATAATAATATTATTTGTCTAAATCATTGTTTTGAAATCTGCCCAGATAATCTTCTACGGTTTTTATGGGAGATTTACCTGATAATGTGTTATTTTTTTGTCATAATATCGTTTTAATTCTCTGTATTTTTATCCGCCACATTTTAGACACAATGGTGTTTTTCCTCTGACTCCAACACCACATTGAATACATGGTATTGGTCCTGTACTTCCATTTTTGATATTTTGCATATGGTAGTAGCAGAATTCATTCACGCACGGTTTATTACAAAGAGAAGTACATCCAATTCTGAGCCAAGCACATTTGTTTTTTGTTTCAAGCATTATATATACTAAAATTTTAATTTAAATACTTGTCTTAATTATATGAACGAATTATCGGCAATTGAACCTCAGATATCCAGATTTGATCTCGATCGATTATCAGAATATAAACTTAGTACTTCGATGCAGGATCTGGCATTAACGGATAAGGATGTAACCGAACGTATTCGTGAAGCAAAAAATGAATTTCGTAATAGTGGCGCTGCTCATGTATGGTCAACATTCAGAGTTGGAAATGTTACTAATACAATGAATGACAAACGAGGAAAAGTAATTATTAATCACCTTGATGATCAAAAATATTTTATTTTAATAAAATTTATCGTAAATACAGAAGAAGATACTTGGATTATTCGTGACAAGCGTGATCCAGTCCGCATACAGTCAGGAAATAATATTGTTCTTTTGAGTAATAAATCTAAACCCGGAATACTAACCGGTATTGATAAGCCTTATTATGAACGGGGGTACCCTGTGACTGCAGTTGTATATGCAATATATCCGCTTAATAATAAACCTGACGTCGGGGATCTAAAACCTATGAAACTGTCAGAGTCAAGAATAAACTGTGTAGCTGAACGAATTACAAAACATTTTACAAACGCGATACGTGGTAATGGTTTAACAGATTTACAACGTAAAAAAATAAATACTTGGGCAGAATCAGTTAAAGATACCGGAGCATCTATTAAAGATGTTGCTGATCTAGAAAAGAAATTAAGATTTCCAATAACAGTAAAGACGCTGACGGGAGAGATTTTATATAAATCAAAATACATAAAAAATGGAGCTCCTATAACAATCGTTGATCATAATTCGCATGCGTGGACCTCAGCAGTAACAATATTTCCACGAGATAGAGCGGTTAAATTTTATGATGGTCATATATTTGATTTTATCAAAAATATCAGCAAAAGTGACCCTGTATCCGTTTGGTTATTTCAAAGTTCAGAATATGATCATTACGATCAATTTGTACTGCCTAATGGTGATATTTACCGTACAGAATCTCTTAATGTAGAAATGGAACATCTTGCGCTGAAATATACTTCAGACGATGTCAAAGTTGGACAATTATTAAATAATTGTTTTACAGTTCCATCTGTAGCGGCTCATTTCGCTCAGGAGAAAAATTTATGGAAACCAACACGATCGGAATTTCTTGAAGATATTCATAAAAGCTGCGTAGAATATGGACACGGAGGATTATGGAATACCAAATATAAGTGTAATGACGTTATATCTGTTGATATGGTAGCGTGTTATCCTGGAAGTTTTCTTGGATACGGAGAATGTTCTGAATATTTTAAGAGATTCGGACATCCATCACACGAGATGACCAGGGTTGCGATAAACGGACATTTACCAGATTTTGATTTAACCGGATTTGCTCATGTAGAATCATTCGAGTTTGCAGAAAATCTCCATCCCATTACTTATGCTTGGTTTGGAAGACATTTTTCAGAAAAATGTTGGGTTCCAATAGTACTATTGCGATATATGCTTGATGTTGGAA
Organism: Megalonaias nervosa; assembly: GCA_016617855.1. Classification (NCBI taxonomy): domain Eukaryota; kingdom Metazoa; phylum Mollusca; class Bivalvia; order Unionida; family Unionidae; genus Megalonaias; species Megalonaias nervosa. The sequence goes on along the minus strand of JAECUM010007071.1, from coordinate 39,075 downwards.
TTTTAATATCTTTACAGGTGAGTGAGGCGATTATATCGTATCGGTCACAGAAGCAAGTTTGGTTACCAGATCCAAATAGATTTAATATTGATGATGCCAGGAAAGAATTCCCTAATCTTAATGAAGATGGCATTATTAAAATTACTAATAATATACGTAAATGCAGAGACGAGCACGATGAAAAACTTGCAAAAGATCTTGGTAGAAAGATAATTGGTAAATTTACTCAAGGAGGAGCATATGATCATAAAAGACACTATACAAGATTGATTATGGACGATGCTGAACTCGATTTTATAATAGCTGATACAACGGAAAAAAAACACATTTATAAATCGGAGTAATGCTTATTTGTCAGACGGAACCAAACTAGGTACAATTGTAAGTTATCTTGATGGTGACTCACCGCAGTTTACTCATTTAAGATCATCTATGTTGGCATATGTTTCTATAAATCTAATGTCTATGATAAATAAATTTCCTCGTAATGCTGTCAGAGTCGCCACGGATTCGTTTTATATAAATAAAAAATATACGGGTTTGTTAAAACCGCTACTTGGTAATGGTGAATGGGGGTCATGGAGAATAAAACAAGAAAATATACTTAGTTATTTTGAATCTGCCGACGTTGAAATTAAGGAAATATATTAAAAAAATAATAATCAAATATCAAAGTCATCAGCACCATCTGTATACGATCCTGTGGCTAGACATAAGACTGTTTATCTTAATGGATGCGGTGGTTCAGGTAAAACAACACGTGTGATTAAATTATTCATAAATAATAATTCAGATATAATTGTTTTGACACTGACACATAAACTCGCCAGAGAGATAAAAGATCGAGGAGTAAGATCATGTACATATCATAGTTTCTTCAGATGGTGCAGAGACACATGGACTCCTGAGAGAATGGGTGAGAAATATATACCTAAATATATTATATGGGACGAGATATGCACGGTGTCGTTAGAAATATTAAAAATATTCCTTGAATGGTTATTGACAAAGAATACTGCTGTAATAATGTGTGGTGATCATGGTCAACCACCACCCTTTATTGGACAGTCACCATATGAATGGCTGAAGAATAACGTAGATTATTATGAAGAAATAAATGATGACCATAGAGCTATTGATGAACCGCTGAAGGAATTTAAAAGGTTAATTAGACTACAACCAGACAGAGTACAATGTGAAATAATGCGAGGGGTAATTCCAGAGACTTCTATGAATGATTTTCTAAATTTATGGAATCCCGCTGATTTAATAGTTGCAAGTAGAAAGATAGTTCGTGATGAACTACAGGATAAATTATTTATGTTACATAAAGAAAAGTTTTCAGATCTACCTGTACCTTTGTGTTATCGCCCAACAGATACTCGACGACAGAATATTGATGTTGAAATTCCTGGTAGTGGAATACAGAATCTTGTCTTGAATGATATTATTTTAGTCGATATTAATGTCGTTGAGAATGCGCTGAATATGAATAAATCACCGTGGACATTAGGATATGCTATAACTATTCACTCATCACAGAGGTTAACTATTTCTGATACAAATATTTGGATTATAGATGATCGGATTGAATGGTCAAATTTAGTCTATCTCGCAGTTTCTAGAGTCAGAAGAATATCTCAACTACATAGGGTTATTATGAATTTTACAGAAAATAATAATCAAACTGTTAATAATGACGTAATAAGAAAAAAACTATCTGGTTATAAGCAGTGTGATAAAAAAAATAAGCGTGACTTTGATATTGATGTTGAATTTATTATAAAACTAAAAACACAACAGAATAATAATTGTGCAAGTTGTAACTGTAATATGTTATGGCAATATTCGAATAATAATCCAAGACAATTTACCGTAGACAGAATTAATAGTAATCTTGGTCATACACGTGATAATGTGATGCTGACCTGTCTTGAATGCAATCGATGTAGAGGTTCTGGTTATGTAATTGTATGTGGTGGTAATTGTGTGTCTTTAGGAATTACTTGTAATTGTTCACGTACAAATCCACATTGAGGGGCTGTCGAATCTAATCTGTAGATTGGAGGTCTACCAGTGGATCTAACCACGTTAGAAATTGTATGTGTAGTCACGCTCCAGATAGGATAGGTTGCTCTTTTTTTACCACCTTCAAGTTCGCCAGGTTCATATAAATATCTTACAGTTACATTACCTAATGCTGGTTGAGGTTGATGTCTGTCATCACTACGGGGTATATATTTTTTTGTGATCGCAATAGAAGGTTTCATGGAAGTTGAACGAGTAATTTCGTTATTTAATGCAGCTATCACATTTGGTAACCTTGCAACCCATTCACGAGATCTCTCACCGGATTTAAAGTCAGTAGATATTTCTTTTGCGTATTGGTATCCAAATAACCGCTCAGCAAGTGTCCGATTAAATCGTTCAACAATTGCCTGATCACGATGAATTTCAGTATGTCCTCGTCTGATTTTAACGTTATGTTTTTCCATCAACGATAATACTGCACCGAGAAATTTTTGGCCAGGATCAACCTGTAATAACTGTGGCCATCGCAAACGTCCTCGCTGATAAATTCGCTCAAACGCAGATGCAACTTCAGACGCTGTCTTTGTTGATAATGGTTCCGCTTCTTTATATCTACTTGCAACATCAACGACAGTTAATGCTTATTTGTATGTGCGTGATTGACGTTTACCAATTTTAATGGTATCGTGTGGTAAAAATAAAATATCTGCTTGATGAATTTCATTAGGGACGCTGACATCAAAATGTGCATATTGAATTTTTGTAGGTGGTGTTAGATAAATTTGCCATATTGCTTGTCGTGCTAACCACGCTGCAGCAACAGAACGTGAAACTTTTGCTGCTTCAGATAATTTAGTAATAGCTGATCTGCCTCTCCAATATCCTCTTGGGCTATAATAAATGGATTCCATTATAATATTTATATAATTAATTACCAGCCCCTAACATTATTTTACTTTTCATGGCAGATTTTACTAGAAAACTAGCTAATTTATCTCTGACAGATTTATTTGGTATAGAATTTAATGCATGAATCAATTTTACATCTGCGAGATGCCTTTGTTGTAAATCTTTACTTTTATATGCAACGTCATGAACATGACACGCTTTATCAATCTTATTTATTGATACTCTCCTGATCTTGGTTGATCTTGATTATCAAGTCGGATATCAAGTCGAGTTCCGGGACCGCAATAATTATATCCAGGAAGATGTTTCTCACCGGGGTATTTAGCCCATGGAGTTCCTGGTAATTTTCCTAATAAAGCGGCAATATCTCCACCTGTCTTTGTTTTGACAAATTTGTATTTCTTCGTACCGCATTTTACACATTTGCCTGTCAGAGCACGTCGTTTATTTTTCGTTGTTATTGTAGTTAATTCAGCAGTGGGTGTAGGAATTTTACACCGAACACAATATAGACTCATATTATTTACTATATGGATATAATTGACTTTTCGGCGACACGAAAACAGGAACCAGTAAAACATCACCCAGCATTACCAAATTCGATAAGAATGATTATAATAGGTCCATCTGGATCGGGTAAAACACAACTATTACTAAATTTAATAATAAGGTGGTTAAAATGGAGTAAACTGTATTTAGTAGCACCATCTGTAGATGATCAACACTGTTATGAAGTACTTAAAGATTTTAATGAAAATGCAAAATTGCTGAATGAAGACGGTAATGATGTTTTTGACTTTATTACCGATATTGATGAGGCTCCATCTGTAGATGACCTAGATGGATTTATTAATAATTTAGTGGTGTACGATCACGTTATGCTGGATAGACAAACAAATCCAGCTAGAATATTTTCTCGAGGTAGACATAAAAATACTGACGTGATTTATGTTACTCAGCGATATACACAAATACCTAAAGTGATCAGAGACAACTGCAATATTTTAGTAATGTTTAATGGAGTAGATAATTATACTTTACAGAATATTTATTATACTTGGTGTTCAGGGGATATGGATATGATGAAGTTCAAAAACTTTTGTGCTCAAGCACAGGCTGTTCCGTTTGGATTTATTACAATAAATTTACATGATCCAAGATCAAGATATCGTATAGGTCTGGATAAAATCTTTGGTTAATTATAGCAGCAGGTAGGGTGAACGACAAAAACTGAGCGACCCGACGAGTAAACTAAACGCATTATAAAAATAAAAAACAAAAAGTCAAAAATAAAGTAACAAAAATGAGCTAACCTAAAATGATTTATTATCCGTTTTTTTCAAACTATACGGTAATAATAAAAGTTAGAAGGTTCGGTTTAGTGTTATTGACCTTATTTTTTAGTTCCTGTATGAACCTTTATTTTACGAAAATAAGGTCAGGAACACAAGTTGTCTGTTCGACCTGCCTGCTGCTGGCTTCTATCGCTAGCTTAACATTGGAAACAATGTCAAACGGGGAAAATTGCAAAGCAGCCGCTGTGTGACAGTCCATTTAGCCATCTAAAAAAAGACTTCTTCGTCTTCTTGGCTTATGGGCTATGAGGCTCTTAACTTTATCATCTCTACTTTTAAATGAACAAAACAGCTTGGTTAGTTCATTAGTTGTTCATTTACAAACAAATCTAATCAACCAAAAGCTAAAGCATCTAATACATGAGTGTACATGATTTGTTTACAAAATAGTTCCTAATACCCGATACTATTTTTAGAGAAGTGTCGTGCAGTATGAAGCCGTCTAGTATGGACAAATACTGCATGATTCTGACAATGTAAAGTTAACGGAGAAAAAATGAGCATATAGTAACAGCAGTTTTAGACCTTTAATAAGTTCGAAATACTTTTAATTTTTTAAAATGTCTAAATTGCTAAAAATTACATGTATTACTCATACAACAACTTGGAATGGGTTTCATAACTGTGACATATGGCTCCGAGTATAAATTCTAACAGTCCTTATACGCCTTTTCTTCCTTCATATTGATATTGTAGGAACAAATGATTGAAATTAACTAATCCAGTATCAGAAATAAACAATTCAAAACAGAAACAAACAAACACAATATTTATATTCTTTTTAGACCTATATTCCTAAAAGTAGCATGCAGACATCATGCAACAATTTGAAAGATGCTGAGGATGTTGACATTGTGTAAGAAGCCAAATTTTGCCTTCCAAAAGGGAAAACGATCGTGTTAGACTAGCCCTCAAAAATAGGAAGAAATATGGTTATTTTCATGCTTCTAATGTTATAATTTTATATTGCGCGAGGCATTCATTATTCCATTACACTGGTGAAAATGTCTAAAGATGTTTTCTGATTAAGCCTGACCTGAAAATACCTCGTAAACCTTACTTTGCAATTTATCGAGAAAGACCACAATAATGTGGAATTTCAATTTGTTTAGCGGACATTCTCAAGAAACGGGTTATCCAAGTTCTCGCCAAACATCGGTAGGAAATTCGAAATGGCCACAGAATTATAGTATTGTGTTATTTCAGGTGCATTTGCAAGTTGTCAAACATGTAATTTAATCCGAAAATATTCTGCACATATTGAACAAAGGACCCTTAATCTGACCGTAGCTCAAGAGACGCGAATACTTCCGGTTAGTATCCAAAATGAATACCGATCTGTGTGGACAAAATAGAATAAACGATATGAGACCCCAAAAAGTAAAACAGTATTAGTACAGGTTTGGGGGAATTTATCGAACAAAATCGACTTCAGCATGTGGGTCATAACACAAAAGTACAACACGTTTCAATTGCGTACAGAACCACCAGCGTCCTACCAGTTTGTTTTCGCCTGCAATTGCGCGTGATGTGGGACGTCATGTTGTGTGTCCTGACAGACAGACCATAACACTTGTAGCCTTAGTTTACGTGCCATTTAGATTCAGGCGATCTGTGAATCATAATGAAAACTTTATACTAGAGATGGCAGAAGCTACGTGACCGTGATATTGACGAGGTACTACATGGGTTGGCAGCTGAGCCAAAATGCACAAAGGCTGCCTCTAGTGAAACACTAGCACATCAGCATGACCGTCTGTCTGAACCAGTGGTTTCTTGGGGCGAAGGTGTGTGCAAGCAAATACATAGGTCGGCCTCGAATCTTTGCAGGCCGAAAGGCGATGAGCGATGAAGTGGTTGTTAAACCTATGTCATATACGAGGCTACATTGGAGCCAGGGTCAATGGTTCTCTGGGACTGTCTCTGTTTGGCCTCTACACGGCAGTTGTGGTTCACGTTCTGCTCATAAACGATTGCGACCTGCTTGCGAGGGATTTGAAAAATGATACTAACGCCAATTGCAGCTGATATGATAACATACAGGTATGCTGATACATACAGGCCTGTTGATTATACAAAAGTAAAAAAGCAACAAAAGATGATTGTGACATCAGAACCAAAAACGGATACCTCAGCGCAACAATCTCAGAAAGTGACACAAGTCACTAATGTTAAACTGGGAAGATTATCTGGTCATGAAGTAAGTAATAGAAAGAAGCAAAACCAACAAGTTTTGTACAGCTTAACAAATAATTTAATTATCAAATTATGAGTGAAAATGTGAGATGAACTTACAATAGTATGAAGTGAATTGAAAATTAATCCAGATAAAGTCCTTTGAAAGTCCGAAAGAATAAAATATTCCGTATAAATTTCAAAACCAGAAATGTACTGGCACACCAAGAATCGTTACCTTGTCAAAATGGCGTTGGCCAGAACTTATTTGAATAATTCAGAACAGTTCCAGAAAAATAGTATAGTCCAAATAATGAGCACTTTCTATTTCCACTGAACAGTCCAAACAAATGTTTCTACTCTCGAATAATATCTAAGAACAACATAAAACACGTATGCAGACTTACAACAGGATCACAAGAAATAAGAATGACTCCAGAATATTAATGAATATGATTGCTCAGTTCTCTTCTTATATACACCTCCTGTTACGACTATATTTCACAACATACCCTCAGATTACAGATCATACTACTCAATTTATTTCCAAATGCCTATTCATGTGACCTGGCACAACAATAGGAAATTACTTAATTCTTCTCGAACCGTCCAAGACCCAGCAGCCAATGAGAAATTATCCCAAAGTTGTAAACAAGTCGTTTTATTCATACTATTATTAGTAATTGTCAACATATACCTAATCATCTATTTATAGATCCAATGTAATTTAAAGCTCTTACTATTTATTAGACAGACCCTAGTCACGTAGGCAAAATCTAACTAAAGATAACATTTACAATTTACACCCATGAATACAAATTACAAACATTAGATAAATCATGTACCAGATGTTAAAACTATTGATATACATAACGAAACACAGAGGTAGATTTGCTGATGGAGCAAATCTTCCTGCTATGATGAAACAACACCGGGCTAAGAAAAGACTAACACTCACGCAGCTATTGTATATGCAGACGCAGCGATGGCTGCACAAAAGCTTCCATATGATGCGATCTTATGTTCTATTGGTTATCCTTGGTTTGGCGGTTGGCCTCGCTTGCGCCTTATTCTGCAGCAAAAAGGTGCAAACAGCCGCTATTAGAGTAACACCCGACTTTCATGTGGGATAGTAGTCTGCGAAAGGCCAACAACCTATGAAACCTCCTTTACCATGGAACAGTACTTGGCGGCCTTGAAGTTGGGTATACGATGATTGTTAGGTGCTTGTTAAAAATTAGATTGGCCGACAATGGCCGCCTGCACGTCGAAGATGCAGCAAAAGTCGTAACCATCAAAGTGTTAAACCTTTGGACACGGGACATGTTAATTAAACAAGACATTATTGCTTCTAATGACAACAGAACTGCTTAATGGCCGTAGCCGTGGGTATGGTAATTGACTTGGTACCCGTTATCACCCTTTCTGTGGGTCAACCTTCCTTTTCTCTCAGGTAAAGAACGGGCCGGCAAGGAACGCATTCGATATCACAAGGGTATGGAACAATTATTAGTTGCGCAGTCTGAGGTCAGTCGTACATGAACCTTACATTTTTATTACCCAAAGGAGAGGTAGCTCACCGAACAGCATGCCGAAAGGGCTATGAAGAAGGCGTTGAAACTATGTTCTAGAACCATCTGATTACTGCCTAAAAAACAGATGACGCCCCACAGCTTGAAGTGAAGCCCAAGCATTCTGGCTTTTATACGACTTCTCCTGAGCAGCTGACATAAGAGCTGAAATTTATAGCCGTCAGTACAGGTATTCTTTTTCATTGAAAAACTGGAGCGATAGCTACTCGTTTCCAGAGAAATAGCTGACAGAACGAACGTAAAAATGCGATTGATACTAAGATCTCGACAATATACTACTGCCCGCGAGGTAACTTGAAGTGCACTGAAGCTATCAAAAGGCTCATAAAGGCCGCCAGAGTCTCACAAAATGTTGCTAGAAAATGGTTCAAGAGGCATACAATGTGGCAGATTTATCTACACACACTACTTAAAATCCCCCGGCCGTGGTTTGATGTTAAAGCTCTCAACTAGGTGCACCAGGTTGACCTCTTGTTTCTGCATCAGGATAAGATTATGTGATATACGTACAAGTATGTACTGACCTGGTCGATGTCGCCATTCGTTACAAGGAGTCCGAGCCCTTGGGAACAAAAAAGGCTTCTAAAGTCGCAGACACACTGGCACGTATCTACAAGCGGGACAGCTAAAGTGGCCCGAACTGCTGCAAGTTGATCCAGTTCAGGAGTTTATGGGTGCCGTGTCGCAGTTTTTGGCCAAGCAAGGCTTGAATGTTACGTGGGGCGAGGCTATCATCCGTACTATATTATTTGCTTAGCACCAACGTTGCAGGGACTAGGTGAGTGTTTGTGCGTGAAGAACTACATGTTATACACCCGACACACAAGTTGTTTTAAAACCCACCTGCTCCTTCATAAACCATATGTTTATAATTTATATGAATTAATTTGATGCAAGGACAAAATATAGATGATATGTTTTACTGATTTTACTGTCCATGCTACATTTTGGTTCTGTTTACATGATTGGTTTCATAATAAGAAAAACTTTTAGCCTGGAATGGAAGTTCTTCATTTAACTAAAGAACCCTTTTCAGCAATTATGTCTATGGTTTAACTGTTTTACTGCATACTCGTTTGTGTTCTTGTAGTGATAAATCGGAAGAAAACAAAACAGTTCACAAACTTCTTACATAGACATTTTTGTGTTTTTTCATACTTTTGATAAATCCTTTTTCCATAATAATGATATGTATACCATAAAATACAACTTGCACATCTACATTAGTATCTCATTTTCTTTCTGTAATTCTAAATGCCTTCATAAGAGTGTGTACTGTTTCAATATTCTGTTATTGAGGACTAGAAGTAAAATTGGTTTATTCAAAGCCAAAACTGTTATCATCAGAAAAAAAATTATATTATTATTATTATTATTATTATTATTATTAAATCACATTATGTACTAACCTTCTTACTGTTGATGGCGAAGTCCTTAATGAGTTTACTAAAAGTGCAAATAATTTCAATTATTTCTTGTCTTAGATATCGGTGCGGAGTTTGATTGATTATTACTAGATATTGAACCCATGTCAAATGAAACTTTCTTTCTGACAGCAAATATTATTGAGGATTTCATTACAAAGAATATTTTAAATATATCTTATCCAAAAGCTACTGGCTTCGATGACTTGTTGGTAAAGCTCCTACATCAATCAATAGACTTCATTGTTAAAAACTGACTTTTATTCTTCACATAGGCACAGATACTTTTGTAGACCATTGGAAAAAAGCTAGAGTTACTCTACTTCTTAAGTCAAGATACAAATCGTGTGTCAATAATTATGAACCTATATCTATTCAACCTATTATTAGAAAAAATATAGAAGGACATGCTTTCAATTCAATTGTGCTGTTGAAGTAGTGTTAATCATAACATTTTACTACATAAATGATCTGCTTATGTTGTTTTAAAACCCACATTGCTATGGTTTTCGTCCTATCTCAACAGTGTACTAAAAGCTCTGCGTTCGAGACATACTGACTCGGACATTAAGGGTATTTCCTATGGAGTACAGCAGGATCAATACTAAGCCCGCTATATATATATATATATATATATACATATATATATATATATATATATATATATATATATATATATATATATATATATATATACTCTTGCTATATATATATATATATATATATATATATATATATATATATATATATATTCCAAAGTGATTGAAACATTCTCCAGTGTTTGTGTATCCAGATGATACATCACAATATGTTAATACTTCTGTGCTCAGCACACCCAGCAGCAAAATGTTGAGAATGGTACAAAATGTTGAGAATGGTACCTAGATGTAAATGATACATAAGAGAAACTGTTATAGGTGCCACGTCTTTACGTATTCTTATTTAAAATACTTTATCTTGGTCGAACCACTTTGAAACACTCTTTATAATAGTGTCTAAGAAAATGTGTAATTTAAAAATGGATAGATATTAAACAAGCATCTAATGTTTCAAATTTTAGGACACTATACCTCTATAAATATATGAATGCACAATTCTGATTCTATGACCGCATTATATTTGTACATCGTAGCTGTGACACATCTTTGTGGTAACAAAATACTGATTTATATAATTGGTATTTTTTTAATATTTCTTTTCTTTTAAGTAGTAGATGTTAATCTTGTAGACTTTTACTAATTAGACATATATTTGTGGCATTTAATTTCAGTTCCAGGACCATAATGTAAACTAGCTATTAGCTGATGATTTCACCTTGGTAAAAATGATATTATTATTATTATTATTATTATTATTATTATTATTTGTATTATTATTATTATTATTATTATTATTATTATTATTATTATTATTATTGCACTTTACCTATAATAGGTCACATATTTCAACCATGAGATGACAGAAATAAACTGACATTTTACGGTTTTTCAACCTTGAAAATCAATACTTTATGGAAATGTTGCTATTTTCATACGTTTTAAGACTTTACTGAAATGCATTATTCCAACATCTCAGCACATCAATATGCAAACATTTTAACATAAATAAGATCATTTTTGATTTCTAAATGTATTTAACGCCCCCTGTTATATGACAGCTTACACAGGGTTTATACAAGTAAATTTGTATGGTGTCAAAATTGCTGACTGATGTCCAGCTACATTACTGCAAGTGCAAAATGCTTGTTACACATGTTATAGTTCTTGTATAAGGATTAATATATTAAAGAAAATTAAAGAGCGGCTGTGGTATCTGCGATTTGCTATGCTCATCTCAGGGCGTCCTGATTTAGGTTTTAAGAGTTTTGATGTTGGGGTCTTTATGTTGATATGAATTTATCTATAGGTTAATGGTATAGCAGTGAAAATTGATGTGTTGCGTTTTTCCATTAATTGCAATAAGTTTTAAATTACTTTTACGTGGATAGAGAACCCACTGCCAACCGTGAAATTAGTTTATTGCTTCCTCTCCCCGCAGTCACCCCGTTGCTATGCAGGGAGAGATGAGAAATACCTACCCAAGAAACCCTGCTCTCGGGACTGATGTCGCTCATAATGTTGGATTTCCTCATCAGACCACTCCGTAAAGGAGCATGTGAACCTTTTCTTACTCCTCCCCCATCCCCCAACACACATGAGCCGGCTCTACAACATCTTGGCTAAATATATGAATATACTGTGTTGTATATACTTACCTAGAATGTGTCTTTCGTATTTTTGCTTAGATGCATTTTTATGGCTTGCAACGTAAGCAATTATTGGAATTCGTTGTATTAGCTGTCCTTCTGCTAGCCAATAAGGAAGTTGGTGGGCGATGCTATTAAAGCAAATTACTTGGGGCAATGCGATCCCCAGCAATAGTTTGGTTACAACAATGATTGTTTTATTAATCAACCCTCCAGTTGGGCCCGTGGGTCTAGAACAGGTGATATGCAGCGTCTAAAGTAGTTGTGCGGCAGTCCTGTATCTTCGCACAGTCCAGGACCGATCAGCGCTTCGACTACCTTTGAATACAACCAATTTACTGCGTTAAATTTCCAGAACAGTGACGAACAGAGAATCAGCACCGATCTTGATGGGTATTGCAATATACATACTCTCCATAAGCTAAGACTGGCTTTCATACCTGGAAATAATATAGATTATAATGCGGCAAATGGGCGGGTCAGAGCCAGTCTTGCTAATACTCTGTTGGGGCTCAAACTCGGGCCGCTCGGACGTTTATTTTTGGCTTTTAGAACAGCTGATGCTGCGTTAAACTGTGTATCTGACAGCCATTTGGTGGGAATACCTCATTAAATGCATCCCGCTTGTATCGCTGAGGTTCAGTACAAGACGTTAAATACGTTGGCGTTTTTACACTCAGCAACGACAACGACACTATCATCGTCCTGGGTGCCAGTATATACTTAACTTTCACGGAAGACGCAGTGACGAAATGTGGACGACGTTTGCATCCAAGTAAACTTAGTACTGTCGTTCCGGACAGAGTCTCACACGAAGGCCTTATATACATTAGAGACAATAAAAACAGCAAAGACACACCAGAGGGATTTTGTCGTTACCTTAAATAAAGAAGCGAAATGAAGCGGGAAACAATGGAAGAGACTAATTGCATGACAACAAGTTTTTTGAGCCTGTAGTTTACAGAACATAGTGTATTGATAAATTTTACGATTATTTGCAACTGTAGAATCTTTATAAGGAACTGAAAGCGAACACGGCTGCAGAAATGATATTCATTATTAAAGATGAACATCATTATAATTCGACAAATATATACCTTACTTGTGGAAAGGTTATTAGTGAAGACTGCAAAGAATACTTACGAAAGATTAAGAACACAATAAAATAAAAGACCCTCCTGGACTGGAAAATACAGAGGTCCTACACATATTCCACTCATTGTTCATAATTTATGAGGATACAGCTCTTTTCTGATTGTTAAGACTTTAGTAAAAAAAAAAGAAATGATGAGAATGATGTTGTTTAAGAAGTGTCAATAATACCAAATGATGACAAATATGTTTCATATAGTAAGGTTTTTGTTGCTGATAGATTTGGACGAGATGGTAAAGAATATTTTTAAAACTTAAAAGCCATTGAGATGTTTCGATTGCTATCTTTCAATGGGCCAATCTTTATATAAACTTGGTATAAATCTGAACAATGATAAATTTATAGAAACAATTAAATATTTTAGAGGAACCGGTGAAAAGCGAAGTTCCCAGCAAACCAATGGGAGTGTATTTAAGTAATGTGATCGCGTAAGTATTCAAAGAGGAATATAATTTCCTCAAAAAAAAAAAATTGTTTCTCCTTCTAATATGATCCCGGATCACATTAACTTCGGGAGAACACATAATAGGCGGAGGAATAGTTGAGCATATTACCTATACCTGTGCCTCCGGTAATCATTGAGGGAAGAAGATTGGATTCCCCATGGTAAGGATAAAACACTCTCCTAACTTCCAAGCATCACAACCAGATGCGATTTGGTTTACGCCTGGTAAGAAGAAATAATATCTTCTTACCACAAAACATTTCCGGGTGAATCCAGCAAAAGCTGCGTAAAGTGCCCGTCCAGAGGCTGTGCTGTTGTCAGTTGGATCTGGTGGATGCTTATGCGAATGAAATTGGGCCTACAAGATCCATAGTGTGTCGTTGTGGAGCCACGTCCGGTAAATAAAAATTCGAGAAGGTTGACTATGCATGCCAAGTGACGGTATATACAACATTTTTGATAGAGATATTAAGGTCACAAGCAAGTCTGGGTGGATCTAATTCACTGTCTTTGCGTGCCAAATTTAACTCTATCAGGTTCTGTATGAAAAGAGCTTTAGCGAGATTCTGGCTAAAGGCTCGAATTTGTTTGAATTCAGTCAAGTCAGAACCCAGAAAGATTCCATTTGGGAAACAGTGTGAGTGACTTAAGGCTATGCAAGTCAAAGTTGGTGAGGAAGTCGGAGATGTCTTTGTTATGACTAAAATGTATGCTGTGATGACGGATCCTGTCTGATATCATTGAGCGGTAATCCTTAATAAACGGTGTCAACATTTTCTCCCCGAACAGCCACATAAACAAAGTCAGCTACTATGGGATATTCGAAGGGACAATGCTGCTGACTTGCACCATTACCTGAAATTGCATCACTTTCCCTGTTAAATCTTTAGAGTGGAGGGCTTTCTAGCTCGGTTGAATTGTGGATCTATCGTTTGGTCGACAATATCGTTGAGTTATGGTTGGTTTCAACGGTAAGGGAAATGAAAATCATTTTGTACTTCTGGGCCCTCAATTGCTGTATAATATTGGAATTTAGATCGTTGGTGGGAGGGTTAGACAAAGTCCCACAGGCCCTCCTGGCTGATAAAAGACTGACCAAGCCTCCGGATCAGTTATTGGGGAATGAAGTTGAGAAGTTTGTGATTCCACCTGGTTGCAAAAAGATCGATCATTGAACGTCTCATAGCTGGCAAATCTGATGAAAGACCAATGGATGGAGGGACCATTCTGTATGGAAAATATGTCCCTTCCTAGAAAGAGAATCAGTCAAGACGCTGAGTCTGCCGTGAATATATCTGATCTGGATGCCGATGTTGCCACGTGCGCACCAACGGTGGAATTCCCAGACCAGAATGCAGAGCTCAGGCGATTAGCTACCGCCCAATTTGAGGCGGTACGTCAGTGCCACGAAGGTGTCTGACATGATGACCACGACCTTGCTCTGAAGATGGGGATCCAAAATGAAAAGGTCTTGATGATAGCTTTCGTCTCCAAGAGAATGACATGGAGGCATGTTGTCTTCCGGACCCTATTGGCCAATGACGATGTCAAAGCCCCGTAACAGATGGGCTCCCCAACCACAAGCACTTGCACACAGTGACATCAGTATGCGGCTGTTCGAGAAGTATTCCTGTCCTGAGCCTTCCATGGCTGAGCTACTGGTCCAGGACTGATACTATCTCGCTCGCTACTCTGTTCCTGTAATCGATCATCATTGGAAAGGGCATCCAATGAGATAGCAAGGCCATCTTCAAAGGGCGAATGTTGAGGCAATCCAGATGGATAAGATCCGGCTCTACATTGTATAATCCGAAGAGATGCAGACACTCCTTGGCTGTTATCTATTTCTTGTTGAAAATGGACTCTACGAGGTCGACGATTCGGACCACAGATTGTGGGTAAGACGTACCAGGTTGAGGTAGGTGAGAAATTCTATACACAGATTGACGATCGGTTAGGATGAACAAATACCGGACTTTTTCAATTGATCAGAAAACCAACATGATTTAAAACGGTTATGAGATCGTTATTTCCTTTAACTAGAAATGGACCTTACCATTTGTTTCTGGCGGATTTCCTCCAAACACGCTGCTGTGGAAGTAGATGTACTCAAGCGGAGCAGGAAGACGACACAGTTGATTAGTCTTATAGAGGCCCCTGGATTTCTGTTCAAGCTAAAAGGGAGTGCGCGAAACTGATAATTTCCTCGGTATGCAAACCTCAGAAATTTTCACGAGGATGAATCGACGGGATAATATGTGTCAGATCGATCCTGATGGCAAAGTCGTTCGGACAGATATCGAGGTGATGTTGTCGATAATCCGGTTATTTATGATTTATTACTAATGGTTAAGTTACCTGTTACTGTTCCGCCGAATTTATCAATATTGTTATCGTCGACATATTTCAACAGCGAATAACTTAAAGCTTGTGTTTTGTTTAAGCTTGCCGGCGGATACGCGGTTTCCAAGTTTATAATTTTTTTTCCGGACATATCCAAGTTACCGCTTAACGTTCCTCCTGTTAATGATAGTTTGTTATTGTCTATCGTCTTCAGACGCGACTAACTCACCGCTTGAGTAAGATCAACATTCGGCGGTGGATAATCTACTTCTAAACCTATTATTCGCTGATTCGACATCAATAAATAACCCGTCATTGTATCACCGGTTTTTTTGACGAGTGATGATGTATCAGTTGTTGTTGATGGTTCGTCAGCGGAAGTGAATCCTGTAAGTGTTGTTCCAAATTTTGTATAATAGGTCATATTATGTAAATTATATAACATAAAATTGTATATAGAAACAATGGCAAAGTCAATGACAAAGTCGTCAATGACAAAAGCATCGATATTAAATTTTGATACCGAATGATTAATAAAACATAAACATAACAACGAACTTCCGGATTGTCATTATCTTATTGTTGGTCGTATGGGATCTGGTAAAACAAATGTTATTAAATCTTTTGCACAACGACAACTTTAACTACGATCGCGTATATATCTATACAATCAATCCGCAGCAGGACAAATAAGAGTTATTGGGCGAATATAACGATAAACTTCGTGATGAACTAGGAGCCGGCGGCGATATATTTTTTATAAAACAACCGGAAGATTTAATTCCAGTTGATGAACTTGATTCGTCCAAACATAAAATAATTGTGTTTGATGATATTACGCTAAACAACGAGGAGATGAACAAGATTAGGTCTTACTTTTCATTATCGCGTAACAAACGATGTAATTCAGTCTATCTTGCTCAAGGGTTTTATAGCGTTGACAGATTTATTTGGCGAAATACGGGATGTTTTATACTGTTTCCTGGACTAGATAATTTTGATGTAAGAAATATTGCAAACAAGCAATGCGGTGATGTAACAAAAGATAAGTTTATCGAATTATATCTTCAAGCGACAAAAGACAAATATAATTTCTTTTTATCTGATAAACTAGCGCGTGATCCAGCTAAAATATTTTGTTGCTGTATTAACGAATTTATCTAGGTGAATTTTATACACTGTATAAAAAATAGCAGATGGAGAAACATCAACAAAGAATCGAATTACTAAAGAAATATGTTGAAACTCCAGCTGCTTTTAAGAAAAAAGTGGAGGAAGCGAGGAATGGACGTGTTGCAGAAGACGCAACGTCTAAATTTTTTAAGCCGGTTACTGAAACATTAATTGGCAAGGAACCAGAAATACTATTATTATTTCCGGAAGAACTAAAAAAATTACAAGAGAAAGGGTTGTTAGGGCAGTTGAAGGAACAACAACAAGCCGAGTCTGAAAAAAATTGCTTAAAAAATTGCTGAAAAAGTAGAAGAGAAAAAGTAAATTACAAGAAATAATTAACTACATCTATACTCAAAAAGAAATTGTTATACCTGCTGAACGAGTAATAGAAATAGATAAAATAATTGAGAAAAAAGATTTAGAATAATTAGTGAGAATAGCAAAAGAAGATATTCCTGATAATGTTTACCAGGATTTTGTTGAATCACGTGTTAAAGATCTGAGTCTTGATGACATCCAAAATATAAGACATTGGACGAATAAAGAGTACGAAACGTTCTCTAAGTCAGTAGGGTGTATCGCCCGGACAAGGAAACTCTTCGTATCAAAGTGTGGGATACGAACCAGATGATCCGTATTTACTGAAAAAATTTAAGAGAATGCGTCGTGGAGTGATTGCATCAGTCGTGTTAAAAGCAGCGGAACAATACCGAAACAGGAAAAAAGAGTATATACAAAGTTTTTATGTTATTCTTAGAAGATTCGAAAGACACCGTAATAAAAATGTAATTAATGAAAGACTCGGTTTTGGTGTCCGCGTATTTGCATCAAACACCGAAATGGTTGACCGACTTATGTTATTGATATCATCAAAAGAAGCTGGAAGTGTAAGAACAGAAATCGACAACGAAATCGTAGACATACTAGATCACCTTAGATCGAGTGGAACTATTAACATTGTCCGAGTATGAAATTTTACACGGCGATCTCATCGCGTAAAAATAATTTAACAAAAATAAATACAATGTCACTAACATCGACAACATTATTGTTAGATTCATCACAAACAACAAAAAACAGCGCAAACTTTTCTGTCTATTATAATCCGCCAATAGAGCTAGATCCTAATAAACAATACGAAATTGGAATAATTTCCGCTACGATGTGGCACTCCAAGGAAAATGTGAAAACAAACGTCAACGACGACTTTACATTTAATCCTGGCGCGTGGGTATCGGTCAAAATACCACAAGGCGCGTATAACGTAACTTGTCTTAATAAAACGATACAAGAATTAATAACAAGAAACAGCAGTAACGGAATCAGTGTCGCAGACAATTTTGAGTTAACTCCAAACTACAATACGCTACGAGCTAGAATCACGTTAAAAGACTATTTGATAATCGACTTTTCACCTGCGACTAATACTGCATCGTTGCTAGGATTTAATCATCAACAATATGGCAGCGTTGTAGAACAAAGTATATCGTATAATGGAGAGTTACCAGTTAACATAACGGAGGTAAATACGATTTTAATCAATTGCTCTATTGCACTAGGATCTTATTCAGCGTTAGGAAGCCGGGGTCAAATGGTCTATAGCTTTTCACCAGATGTTTCTCCAGGATCTCTGATGCAAATTACTCCTAGGCAATTAATATATTATCCAATAAATCTTGAAAATCAAATAACAAGTATAACAATGCAACTAACAGATCAATGTTGGCGACAAATAGATCTTAATAATGAAATTGTCACGTATTACTTACACCTATGCGCAATAGCGTAGCTATCAACGACATAAGTTGTCAAAGTCGCTGCAAAATTAATTTTATAAACCTATATTTTAATAACAAGATGAGACAAAGAGAGGTTTATAGAAGAAAAAGTGTAGGCTGATTTTTTGGAAATATATTTACAACGATTGCTGAAATATACCGGGAATAGTGAGTAAAGTAGCACCAATTGCAATTGACGCTGGTAAAACTTTTGCGACAGGAGCTGCATCTGCAGATGGTAACGCGGTTGGACAAAAGATCGCTGAAAAAATTAAAGGCACGATGCCTACGAAGTTGCTAGCGCCTGTTGTATCGCCCACCGAATCGGAGATAAAGCATGTAATATCAGATATTGCACCGTCAAAAGAAACAAAACGAGCTTTGATAGCTACAACAAAAAAAAAAAGTATTATCACCGCGTGGTGAAGAAATAGTACGTAAGCTTGTAAGGAAAACAAAGCCGATGACCCCTGCTGCTTTTTAGTCCAATGACAAAGTCGTCGCAATTTTGTGTGGCTATTATAAAATAAAAAAACGATGTCAGCTAAAATTTATGTTAATCTTGCTGAGGAACATGATACTGACGACGTTGTAGCGGAATTCGAATACGTCGAGTATCTCGACGAAAACTCAAACTAACTAAATAAAGCTGGAGTTAGAGCTTTCAATACACGAGACGAAGACGTGTTTCTATTGCCGCATAAGGCGATGTTAGAAGTGAGTGGTCGAATATTAACGGCAACAGCGGTGATATTGCAGCTGGTACAGAAATTGTTCTTGCCAATAACGGTTGGAGTTTGTTTAGAAGTGCCCGATACCAACTAGCTAATCAAACCGTAGAAGGTATTTCAATGCACTTACCCGTAACAAGTACAATACTTAATATAGTTTCGTTCAGCGATGATTATTCGAGATCGGTGACTACAAACATGATGTGGTTTAAATATACCTCATTTGAGATACCTTTTTCAAGAAAATATTTCTCAAATAATATTTTCTTACACGGAGCTGACGCTGCTGCAGATGCTGCGACTTTTAGAGATTTTCTTATTGCTAATGCTCATAGTTTTGGTATAGCCGCACCGGCCGCATCAGCAGATGCTGCCGCCACAAGAGCTTCACTTACTGCCGCTTGTATAACACCACCAGCTGCAGCCGCAGATGGTGTGGCAATATTAAATCATGTCAATGACGCAATTGGTTAAAAACTTAATAGATATAATGAAGGATATGCCAAATGAAAAGCGTTTGTCGCAGAATCTCGTCAAATAACAATGATGCTTCCGTTAAGCACAATATTCGGAATTTGCCGCGATCACAACAAAGTTTTTCGTGGACTAAAACATACTATTATTTTAGATCGAGCGGAACCAAACGATTGTATAATACATGCTCCTGGAGTAGCTGATGGACAATTTTCAATTACAAGATTAGCGTTATGGATGCCACGAGTTGTTCCATCAACGAGTAAAATCATGGAACTCGAGTCAATGTTGACGGCGTGGTCAAAAAAGATATATTTCGAGCAAAACAAAATTTATCAAGCAGCAATTCCTAACTCAACTGATTACACGTGGCGTGTTACAACCGCTCCAAGTGAACAGTTACCGCGGCACGTGTTTGTTGTATTTCAACGACAGGCGCGTCGTGGTAATTAAGCGCTAAACAATTCCACATTTGATAACCCCGATGTCAGACAAATCTTTGTTAGGATAAATTTAAAACAATATCCCGAACGAGCAATCGAATGTATCTTTGCCGACGATGAAACTAAAAACATTACACAAGCTTATATGTATTTCATGGAAACAATACAAAAATATCAGAACGCTGATAGCGGAAGCCAAATATCCGCCGAGGAGTTTCGATCACTATACCCAATCTTTTACTTCGACGTATCAAAACAATCCAAACGAGCTATAGGATCTACAGTCGCTACTGAAGTTACTTGGACCCTTGGCGCGGCTCCAGCCAAAGCGTATAAAGCATATACGTTAGTTGTCAGCGACAGATTCTTTACAATTGACGCAGTCACAGGAATAATGACGGTGCAAGTTTAATCTAACAATCTTGATATAATTCGATAATGAAAACCGAATACACAACTCGAGAAATATATCTAACGCAAGGACAAGTTGAAAAATTATCAGTAGCGGATGCTAAACGACATTCTGTTTCTTGGATGATATCTCCGACTACTGAGTCGTCGAAGTCGCCAGAAACGGCCATTAAAGTAATGTTAAGGAAACAGCAGATTAATAAACTTGATCGCAAAGCAATTGCAGGAAAACCGTTGGTTCTTAAACTATCTGTTGCACAAGTAACAGCGATGTCAAAACTTGGCGGATTTCTTGGACCAGCACTTTCTGTAGTAGCTAGCGTAATACCAAAGATTTTACCTGTGTTAGGAACGCTAGGACTAGCAGCAGCGTCAGGAACAGTATCAGGAGCAACTGAAAAAGGAGTATCTGGGACGGTATCAAACAGATCTATCGTCGGTGACTTTTGTCGTCGATGTAGTTTTATGTAACAATAAAAAACATAATGCCAGCTAAAAAATCGTCAACAACTAAAAAAATAGGACAACGACAAAGTCGAAGTCGCCAAGGAAAACAAAACAGAAAACGGTACAAGAAGGATTTCTTCCAATCGCTCTACTCCTAGCTGGATTAGCGGGAAGTCTACTTCCAAATCTACTAGGAATCGGACGCGGAATGACTTTACCGGGAACCAGACGCCGTTGACGCTGGGGCGGACAATAGTGCCTACGCCTGTCGCGTTGAGTAATTTTGATATACTTGAAAAATTAAAATACGACGACAAAGTCGTCAAAGACGGATTTCATGGAGTATTTTCCAAGTATGAACTTGATAACGTACCAACAGGTGGTTCGTATATCATTAACATATAAAACTTTAATGACGGATCTGGGACGCATTGGGTTGCTGTTTACGATAACAATCATCTTGATTCGTTCGGACATCCTTCGAGTGATCTTATAAAAAAAAATATATTTTTAAAAAATTTAAAAAATAAATTACTCGTCTAATCAGCTACAGCCTGTTAGACATCAGCTTGTGGTTATTATTGTATCATGCTTATCAAACAAATGTCAAAAGATCCCAATTTTCTAAAATTTGTTTTGCAATTTGACAGACATCCGAGCAAGAACAACCATAAGATAGCGATAAATTGTTTGTGACAATCGAATATAACAACAACAATGGCTTTGACATCGTCGACACGAACGATAACGTATTGCCTTAAATGCAAAACTTAAACGCCTAACAAGGACGAAAAAATAGAAAAAGCAAAAAACAACAGAACGATGCTAAAAGGTATTTGTACTGTTTGAGGTAGAAGAAAAAGTGTGTTTAGTGCTTCAACGCCAGTTTTGCTGGGACTTCGATATCAACTCCAGCTTTGCAGACGTAACAACTTTCATTGTCGGGGTCTGGTATAGATAGAGTTATTTTAGTCGACGATTAAGTAATACTGACACGACAAAAACGACAACGACGTGAGTCGCCAGGACAAAGTTGTTTCAATTGTGGTTGTGATAAAGATCTTTGCATCGAAGATGATAAAATTATTACTTATTGTCAATCCTGTGATCGCCGTGAAGTAACTGGCTCTGGAATGGATATACATAAACTTATCGGTAAGTTACCAAAACCCAAAGGAGGTTGGACATTGCCAGGTCACAATTATACTGGGCCTTATAATCCGCTAGATAAACAACTTGATAAAAACGACAATCCATTACCAGGACAAGAGCCTTATAATCAAGTCGATGCAATAGCAATGCGTCACGACATCTGTTATCGTGACAATGAACAAGATAAGCCTGGTTGTAATAAAGTAATGCTAGATGAACTTAAAGATATGAAACCTACAAATCTACGAGAGAGATTTGATAGAAGATTAGTTCAAGGATGAATCGGAGCAAAATATAAACTTTGTCTCGGAGAATTATATGATAATAATATTAGATCGCCGGCGATGCAATCACTCGCATCAAAACTATACAAACCTTGCAAAAAAAAGATTCCGCGACGTAATGTTGTCGCGAATGCCGTTGATGATATCTGGGCGATAGAGTTAGTTGATATGTCAAATTTTGTTCCGTTTAAGTCGGCGCCGATGGCGCTCAAAATAAATATCTTTTTAACGTTATTGGTATTTTTACTAAATACGCGTTTAGTGTACCAATTGCTGATAAAACAGGAACATCGATAAGTGATGCGTTAAAAGAATTATTGTTAGCACTGAAAGAAAACCAAATAAAATTTGGACCGATCACGGTGCAGAGTTTTTTAATAAAAATGTGAGCAGTTTTTGGAACAAAATAACATAAAAGATATGTTACAGGAAACGAGGGAAAAAGTGTTGTCGTTGAACGATTTAATCGTACACTAAGCGAGTTGGTCCACAAGCATTTGACAGCAAAAAGATTAACAAGTATATTGATGATCTTCCACAGATCGTTCATAAGTACAATAACACAAAACACAGAGCAACCAAAATGTCACCAAACGACGCAATTAAAAATCTGATTCATGCAAACGAAAACATAAATTTAATGTCGGTGATCGAGTTAGAATTTCACTAACAAAAAATATATTTGAAAAAGGATTTACTCGGAACTGGAGTGAAGAAGTATTTGTCGTTGGTAAAGTTTTAATGACGATATCTGTAACATACGCGCTAGAAGATCTAGCAGGTGAGCCTCTAATTGGTAGTTTTTACGAACAGGAAATACAGAAAACTGAACAAGATGTTTTTGTTATCGAACGAGTAATAAACAAGCGTTTCAATAAAAGCCTTGTTAAATGGAGCGGGTATAGTGATAAATTTAATAGTTGGATACTGACTACGGAACTCAACGAGCTAAGCGAGGTTAATACTGGGAAATAATGCTTTTGCAAATTTCCTCGTACTTACGTAAGAAAGATTTACATTTCACAGGCTTACACAACGATATTAGATATTGTCGGCTATCATCAGAGATCGTCATTAGATTAAATATCTTAACAAAGATAAAATCAAATTTTATATTTTTCTCTCGATGCGGAATCTTGATATTTTAAAATGGTTTTATTAACCGCCAAAATGACTGATTTTCATCTATTTAAAAATTAAATTTCTAAATTTTTTTGTGATGTGATATTTTACGTTATATCGACCAGTTGTCGGTTTTCCGTAACATTTTTTATCCCAAGACGTCGTCGCTGTGTTGTCGGCGACATCAGCTTCGCTGACGTTGGCATCAGCTTTGCTGACGTTTGTGTCATCTTCAATAACGTTAGTGTTTTGTGTTATATCCGCTGGTGCAGTGAACTGAGTGATGTATCATAGATGTATTTCAGTTTTTTAAGAGACTCATATTATAATTTTATGTAGCTTTAAATAATATTAATAATGGATAAGATAAGATATATCGAGCAGGCAAAGGTACACGGCACTGGCGCCCCCAAAGACGCAGTGAAAAAAGTGTTAGGGGTGAAAAAATATTACAGATAATTTGTGTTTAGTTTAGGGCGGGAAAGATAAAATTGTATTGACAGATTCGGAAAGAAAACAATTATACGATAATAAAAATATTTGTATAGTATATGATGGAGAAGATATCATGTTGTGGTGTTATAGCTGCATCAGTCCGGATGAGCTTGAAAAAATATTACAGAAAGTTTAATCGTAATATCGAAAGATGATCCTAGCACTGTGTTCGCCTTAAAAAGTTGATCTTATTACTCTATCTGCAACAATTCAACTGCTCTAGGATCAACATTGAAGTATCTCGACGCAGCAGTCATTGAAGGAACTTTCTTTTGCTCGTTCGTTTCAAGATTAAATGAAGTAACAGGATTAGCCGGGCATCTAAAGTTGGATCCATCACCACCTCGTCCTCTTCTGCTATTTTCTTTTGGCGTAACAAGTTCGAAATTTTCTAGACGATTGTCGGTTTTAATATTGTTGATGTGATCTACTACTAAACCATCGGAAATAGGTCCATTAAAAACTTCGTAAACGAATCGATGTGATAAATAAGAAACAAACCTATGCGATTGATAACTAACTTTATCCGTTTTACTACCACGTACCGTTATCATCAAATATCCCATATTGTTCACAAAACCAACAAATGTTTTAGTTTTTCTACTTCGAACAATTTCGCGATCGTTCGCCTCGCAAAGATCAAATACCGGATGAGACTGAAACTCATCTTGCAAAGACAAGTTTTAAATATTATCATCAATAACAGTGCCATTAGCATAATATACAGGCTGTCCTTCTGGAATATCGCCACAAAACAACGTGTAAATAAAATCTTTCCTAAAAAGTTCGACTCGCTCGGCATTATCGCCTTTTACGCTGATCTTATAGCTAGCTGGTGTTGATTTACCAAACGGTTAACCGTATTTGACGTGTATCACTGACCCCACCATATTTCTCGCGTACGAGTTGTATTTAGGGTGGGCGTAATAATACTCCTGGTCGCTTGCGCTTATCATCATTAACTTTTGTGCCATTATACTAATAAGAAATCCATTTGTTTAATTGTACGTTTTTTTTTATTGTCAGGTAGATATTTAATCTAGTATAATAACTTAATGCTGAAATTTCGAGATATCGCTTGCAGGAGCCTTATAGGAGAACCAACAAAGATAGCTACGGCTTTTGCAGGATTCGATAACAGCTATCAATTTGATAAACAAGTCGTTTTAGCAAACATTTAAGCTACAAATCTTTTCATCTACTACAAACAACTATAAGACGTGAACTTGCTGTTCATAATAGCATCATATTGCTAGTACAATATCATGTAATTTTGTCTGAATCTCTTGTAATAGGAGAGTCGACCGACGAGGCAATTGCTGATCCTTTTATATCAGTCAAATCGAAGCGTGTTTTGCTTGGAAATAATCTTTCATTGCTAGCTGATGAAATACACCAGGAAAGTTCGAAAAAGATAGAAGAATATATTCAACCTGGTTCAGGTTGGAAGTTTGAGATAATTATTGAAGTTTTATTTCACACGATGAAATATAACATATTGTGCGGTAGCGGAGCTGATGGCGCTGGGTATATTGACTTACCATAAAAAAAAATGTATTAACGTTAAAAGCTTTGATAACAAATGTTTCCTGTGGGCTATTCTTTCTGTGATATTTATAGCAGTAAAACATGCCGATCGTGTTGACAAATATTTTGCTCACATGTCAAAATTAAATTTTACCGGCATTGACTTTCCGGTTACAGAAAATCAAATACCAGAGTTTGAAAGATAAAAGAATATTCCAGTTAACGTATTTAGTCTTGACTAGCGTGAAAAAGTCCATCCGAGATATATTTCTGAAAACGCCTCGCAATCTAAAATAAACTTATTGTTGTATAAAAACCATTATGTTTGGATTAGAAACTTCAACGGACTTGTTGGTAAACAGTACAGTAAACAAAAAATAAGAAGTACTTTTGTTATCGTTGTTTATACGGCTGTTCCGATGATGAAAATCTACAAAACATCTAAAGTACTGCTCGGAAGTATAACAAATAACAATGCCGAAAGAAAAAGAAAAATCCTCAAGTTTGTCAATCATAAACATAAACTTAAGATTCCTTTCGTTATTTACGCTGATTTCGAATGTTTACGTCAACCTGTGTTTGGCGTGGAAAATAATCCTAACCAATCGAGCACAAGAAAAACTCAAAACCATATTCCATGCGGAGTAGCTTATAAAATAGTTTGTTGTGTTGATCCTAGTTTATCTAAGCCAATTAAATTACATCGCGGTAAGGATCCAGCTGTTTGGTTTCTCAAGCAGTTGATTAGCGAAGCTGATGATATTTTTAATCGCTTAAAAGGAATTGTTCCAATGGTAAAACTGACGGCTCAACAAAAATCTAATCACGAAAAATTTGAATTTTGTCACATCTGCGAAAAATCAGTTGACACAGAATCTGGTAATTGTTACGTATATGTAATTAAATTGCTTGTGTGTTAGTTTTAAAATTCTTTTTTATTTTATTTTATTTCCTTACATTTTATTGCAATGATTATTTTCACGGGATTCGATGTTTTCTTTTAGTAATGTTGTTTATCTAGGACGTAAAAGGTGTTGCATTGACAATACTTTTAGTTCATCTTAGTCCGCAGTAGTGTAAGCGCTCCTCGAAAACGATTGGCTATTGCCAATGTCATTTCGTCTAGTCTGAATAAACAACGTTTTATTTTTAAATTTATTTCAGAGTGAGAGTAGATAGGGTTCTTGCTACGTGATAAATTACATTTTTCCTATTGCGTTGTTCAAGTGTTAATAGACCACGTGATGTATCTCGTGAGAACGGGATGATAATTTGGTTTGATATAATACCCTTTCTGAGCGCTTGTCAGTCAGTTGTATTCTTGAAACCTTGAAGGCTGGATAGGTTTTTATTGTTGAAACCAGATTGTTTTTGAAGTTCATTTGTTTTTGGAATTTAATAATTTATTCTCTAGAAAACCAAACGAGTGTACTGTTTTATAAAATTCTGGGAGAAAGACCACATCTGGCATGATCGCCTTCCATATTGGAACGTCGTCGAGATTCGAACCTGGATTCTAATAGAACTACTTAGTGATAGGACATGTATTTTTAATTCTTAGGATTAAATTTTGGATTATATTCACAAACCGTAAGTTTTATTTCAAATTTTTACATTGTTTTCTAGGGAAATAAATTATTTTGTTAAAATATAAAAAGCTTGTTGACTTCACTCTTTTCTCTTGTTATTATTGTACGAGCCTATATGTAACGGTAATAAAAAAGTACGAGATCATTGTCATTTTACCGGACAATATCGCGGAACGGCTCACTATAAGTGTGATCTAAAATTTCATGCTCCAGATTTTATTCCAGCTGTTCTTCACAGTTTCAGAGGTTATGACAGTCACATAATCGTAGAAGCTTTCAGCGATTATGAAATAAAGTCTTGTTTTAAACTCGTTAACGTTTTCAAGTGTATCCCAAATAATTTTGAAAAGTATATGTCAGTTACTTTAGGTAAGTTGCGCTTCATCGACAGCTTACAGGTTATGGCAGCATCATTAGATGAGCTAGTGAAAGATTGTAATGATTTTTATAACCTAAAAGATCGTTTTAAGGACAGATCAAAAAAGGCTGTGTTTGAGTACCTATGAGTACCTCGACGATTGGAGTAAATTTGATGAAACTTCTTTGCCCGACAAAGATAAATTTTATTCGCATCTAAAAAATGAAAATATATCAGATAATGAGTATAATTATGCACAAAATATTTGGAGAGAATTCGATTGCAAAACATTCGGCGATTATCATGATTATATTTGAAAACTGATGTGTTATTGCTGGCGGATGTATTTGAGAGCTTTCGTCGAGTTAGCTATAAGAATTAGGGATTAGATCCTTGTTCGTATTACTCTGCTCCCGGTTTGTCTTGGGATTCTTTGTTAAGTTTATTAAAATCGAGTTAGAACTGCTAACAGATATTAAGATGTTTAATTTTATTGAAAAAGGTATCCGAGGCGGTATTAGCGTTATAACAAAAAATATTCGGAATCAAACAATAAGTATATAAAAGATTATGATCATAACAAGCCATTGATATACATAATTTATCTAGACACAAATAATTTATACAATATGCAATGTCAAAAGCAATGCCGTTTGGTGCATTTCGTTGGATTACACCAGACCGATTTCTAGCGGAGACAGAAAAAAAGATACCCGACGATGTTTCATATTTTGTTGAAGTTGATCTTTACTATCCTACTTCGTTACATGATTTACACAACTATTATCCTTTCTGTGCGGAATCAATGATAATAGATTATATCTAAAGAACAACAAACAATAACATCGCCAAAAGAAAATTCGATGGTGGAAAAACTCGTTTCAAATTTACTTGATAAGCGAAATTATGTTTTGTATTACAAAGTGTTAAAACAAGTAGTAGATGCTGGCCTCGTGTTGAGAAAAGTTCATTGAGTGTTAAAATTTAATCAGTCGCCGTGGATGAGAGGTTATATCAGCTCAAACACTTCGAGAAGAGCCGTAGCTAAAAGTGATTTTGAGAAAACTTCTTCAAGCTCATGAACAACTTCGTCTTTGGAAAAACGATGGAAAATATTAGGAAACGAGTAAACATCGAGATAGTTAATGATATCGACCGCAGAAATAAACTTGTTTCAGATGACGGTTTTGTTGGTATGAAAATATTTAATGGAAATCTTGTCGCGATACAGCGACGAAAAACAAACTTGGAACCTAATAAACCGATTTATATTGGAGCTTCTGCGTTAGATTTATCAAAGTGGTTCATGTACGATTTTCATTATAATTTTGTTAAAGCAAAGTGGCTGTCGATTAGATTATTGTTCACTGATACTGATTCGCTTGTTCATGAAATAGATGGCGTTGATTGCGCCGACAATGACGTATATCAAGATATTTATGATAACAGACATCTGTTTGATCTTTCCGATTATCCTCGTGATAGTAAATTTTATGACGATACAAATATCAAGGTTATTGGTAAGTTTAAGGAAGAAATGAACTCTCTTTTCATCAACTGCTTTATCGGATTACGAAATAAAATGTACGATGTGTTGCTGGACAATAATAAAATAACAAAAAAGCAAAAGGTTTACCTCGCGATTTTGTTAAGAAATTTATTGGATTTGATGATTATAAGTACGCACTTGACGGAGGTGTTAGTTTTATAAGAGCAATGGCTATTCGAACGAATTATCATAAACTTGAAACAGATGCTATTATCGAAAGCGGATTAAGCAATTTGACTACAGACCTTATTGCGACAACGAAATAGATACATTTGCACTTGGGTGCTGCCATGACGACAAAGTCGTCGACGATAAATGTGTACTTGATATTATATTCGATGACTAGGTATGAAATTTTATGTGAAATTTATAAATAATGATTGAAGATTTAACAGTTGAGCTTAGCAACAATAGCAAGATCAAATATCTAATGATGGACGGTAAATAGTTGACAGTTGAAATTAAAAATGAAACGGCGGGAATATGTTTTAGCGGAAACGGATTTTCACAAAGCAGTCTAAAACGTTTACTTATCAGATCTGGTGACAGCGATTATTTTAGTTATCTTGAAAAAATAAGTAATAAATTATCAGAAGAATATAATAATTTCATAATCCGATTAGACAACAAAAATATACTAAACTCACCATTGATCTTGATCGATCAAAAGTGTATTTTGTTTACAAAAAATATCCTCTTAATAAACCACGGATAAAAGATTTATTTGAGTCTCGTCGTTGTATTAAAGGTAAAGTTCAGCCTTTATTGCAGTAATGATGAAATATTTTAAATATCAACAGTTGAGACGCTGATAATTGGTGATGAGATATAAAATAATCTTACAAAATAGAATAATCCTAAAGTGCAAGACATTTCGAAATGTAAGTTTTTCAGTAGTAGGGAAAAAGGAGTGTTTCTGGATCTGGGACCATAAAATCATTACCAACAAATTCGGTTGTTTGCAGTTTTAGCATGTATTTTTAGGAACCAAAAAATGATGACATTGATGATGATGATCACATATTTTGTCATAGAAAAATGGGTATCGGGATATAGTTGGCGACCTGCGATTTTCTGAACTTGTTTGTGATGATTTTAGGGTCTTCGAGCCAGAAACCTCCTTTTCACCTTGGGATGTGGGTTATCTTGATAGGGATTGTTGGGGTCTCTGAGCCAGAACCATTTTTAGAGAAATGGGTCTCTGACCCAGCCGCCTCCATTCCACCTACTACTTTGGATAGCCCACTCGCTGTGTGAAAAATGATCGATCCAACACTGTCTGAAAAACAAGTCTTGCGCCTAGTGGATAGTTGTCTGCGTGCGGTCTGGTACACGAGTTAACAACGAGAATGAAGAGCTTGGGGTTAGAGAAACTCTCCGGTCATTAAATCCTTCCGTGTGAATCAGAGATGATTTATAAAGCGATGGTGGCAGCACAAAGAGGTGGATGTACAGTTTTTGAGTTGTGTGCCACCGTACTTCCTCTATATTGCATCGAAACAGCAGAGGTGATCCGAAGGGAGTGATTCGTAGGGTTAGGGCCAGAAGTTACGTATACGAGGTTAAGTGTAAGCGCGCGTCCCGTAGTACAAGATCAAAGTTATCAGAAGACGTCAAAGTATTCACCATTGCATGGTGGGCCGTCTTGTTAATAACCTTTGAAATTCTAGCCGTTGACTCCTATGCGTGTTCATTGACGACTTTCTCTGCAAATTGAAAAATCGACAGAGACGCCGAGTCCACTGACAAAGACTTGGCAGGAGTGACCTTAACATTGACGGCAAGACTCTGAAACCTTGTATACAACACATCTAGTGAGATGGCAAGTTTATGACATCACAATGATTCAAATGCAAGCAAGATGCCCAAGTGGGGACGGTAACACTCAACATGGATTATATTAGTGCAGCAACAAAATATACAAAATATCCTCCAAAATAGGGAACATATTCATCAGTGACTTTGATCTTGACGATGAAATCTTGAATGTGACACACAAGATGCTTTCAAACTGAGAAACAGAAATAACCAAAGTTCATCTGCGTACCTCAAACAGTTTTTAAGATATCAATCAGAAACAAAATTAATTAAGAACAAGACTCTGAAATGTTTAATGCAGCGCATTTAGTGACATGGCACGTTCATGGTGTCAAAACCAATAGGACCAATTGTGGCTGATACTACTCACTTGACCTATGTCGTAGTTTAAGAACACACACTACACAAACTATCCCTTAGACTTGAATCATGCTCATTCTGATTATTTCCTGTATTAAATAGTAATTGTTTCAAACGATAAAGATATAGATGAATATGCAAAGTCTCTTGCTCATAAATGAAGTCATAAAAATTCTTGACTATAAACTCATTTAGCAAGTTTGATTGAAATTGGATGAGAAATATATTCTCTAGACCTAGTGAGGCAACAAACTCAGCAAATCAGATGCAATGTATCTCATTAATATCTGATTTATTATTGAAACTGTTTATGCCAATGATACTATTATTTATCAAGGTAGAGCACAATCTGATTAGAATGCAGTCTCCAGAGTAGTAACAAGCTTAGACAGTCAGTTAAAAGAGTACATCATCATTATATCCAGATCTTGCTCATTACACGACTCGTCTCATATCTTGATAAGATAACACTTTAACACGTTTGCCCTAAACCTGGTCAGAAATATAGTTGGTAGTGTTAAGAAGTTCAGTTAATCACATGCAAGGTGGCATGATAAATATGTATAAATTCACAAATAATCATCCAAGCACTTGATGACACAGGCCAGTTTTCCAGAGTTTATATAAATCGTAAAAACAAATTCAGTCTATAAAATGGAATTAAAAACTCGGCTAATCAGATGGAAACTTGCCGCATAAATATGAATAGGTCTCACTCATAATAAAAATTACACAATATCTTGTCAATACTAGCCTATTTATGAAATCTGATAAATATTTGGTCAGAAACACATTCTCTTAAGTGGAAAGCTTTGCTAATCAAAATTAAGATCGCCTCATTAATATGCACAGATCATGCTGAAAATAAAATACATTAAATATGCTGACGACGTAAGCCAATTAACCAATTTAACAAATAATTGACGATTTTCATGCACATTTATCATTTTATAACCGACAATGCATAAGACCAGCACTTTGATACAATTTATGGTATTTAGTCTAATTCAAAAAGAAATATCTACCATTACTCTAAATAATCTAACCAATTAGTAGTTCTCAATACATTTCTGCCACTTTTAACCATTTTTTAAAAATTTCACTTTTATACTAATATGGTTCTAAATAATTATACTTCTCAAACATATGATGTCTGAATGACGCAGTAAACTTTAAATTCCTCATTACTGCGTGAGTTCACAAAGATAAAATAATGTGGAAGTACTAAGGTTCAATATGAGCACTTGAAAGGACCAAATATATTTTCAGATCATCAACTGGCACTAAAGGTTGGTGGAATATAAAATTATAGCTAGAAATTAATCTTTCCTCTTTAGACACTTTGCTGATTAAGCGAAGAAGAAGAAACAAATAACCTTAACGCAAATTTATGCCATAGCGCCTAAGTCTATGATACTCACACTGAACTCTACATCAAGAGGCAAGAGCTTTTCGATGAGTGTAAAGTTGAAAGTACTGACGAAACAAAACGTTATGCAATTTGTTAATGAAATGTACAAGTTCTGCATACCCATCATATGAAACCATAATTCAAACCAACTGAAGAAGCCAAAGGCACTTAAGAATCTGATTTTGAAATAATGAAATTATCTTTCCCTCATCAGTTGTATAATATATACAAATTTTTTTTTTATAAAAAAAATGGACAATTTCGTTGAAAAACTAGCATATATAAGTCTTTTACTTTTATTTTCTCAATAGTTAACTATTTGTGCAATATGTAAAAGGATGGGTTTGTTTATAATTGATAGAATTGTTCATCTACGGCTAGTGCATCATGGTGTCTGGTAATCAAAATCTGTAAGTAAAAGCCTACCTGAATATAAGTTCCAATGATCTTTAAAGAGGATGAAAAAAATCCTAAATAGGGTAAATTTCAATAGTATGAAAGTTTGAAACAAAACTATTCAAAATCCAATAAAACATAAATTTCCAACTTGCAAAATCTGATGAAACAATAATCAAACTATAAATATCACAAATTATCCAATTGTCTATTGAATACCAAAATACTTATATTTCTGACTTTTTAATGAATGCATCAATGTTTAATGAAGAATATTCAACTAAATGATGTTTGATGTTTCCTGGGAATCCAAGGGTACGTACTGGGTACATATTCTCATTCACACCATAGGATTTGGCTTACATACAGTATCTTTTCCTATAAAATCTATTTCAGGATAAATAAGAAATTTATTTTAATTTTAAAAACGATATTACTCTCATGAATTTGCTAAATGCATGCATTTATTCATTACTAAAAAAATTAGCTATATGTCTGTGTGTGACATGTCCAAAGGTGTTACCAAGTTAATACAAATTAATTAAACTATGAACAGAGTTTGATTATACATGTAACCTTCTTTAAATGTCTGCAAAATAAAAAAAGGCCATTCGCTATCTTAGCTTCATGAAATAACGAATGTATGCAAACTGGTTATTGGTGTAAATCTTTGACTGACAATAAATTAAACCTCTTTATTTTCCATTTAATTACATGTATAATTAAGTTGTGTTGTTTTCTTTCTGTCAGACACATTTGGAATCAATATTGGAAATATGTTTCATATGTAATGGTTGCTTTAAATTTGTATTAGTGTTTCCGTATTAAGAACCATGGTAATAGAATTTAGAATGTTAGTAGAGACGCCATAATTAACAGATTTAACTGACTTTACTGTCTATGAAGAATAAGTGAATTTGTCCTTATTAAGTGCTAGATGCACGAAAGTGAAATAGCTCTATGGAAAGAGAATATCTTCTCTGAATAACATTGTACAAAACAGCTATATTCTGAAGGTTAAATCATGCAGTGAAATGTGAAGTCCGTGGCCCATGGACACACCACAGTATCATCAGGCCAACCCAGTGTTGGGAACTTAACCCACATCGTTCTGGACATGAGTCCGATGCTTTAACCACTGAGCCGACATAGCTACTACAAATATATAAAAACTTGTCACAATGCATTGATTATCCTTGTATATTTAACAGCTCATGCAGTGGCAAGTAAAGTGAATGGTCCAAGGACATGCCACATCATCCACTTCAGGCTGATCCAGTATTGGCAACTGAACCATTCTCAACATGAATCCAATGGAACTCTTAAAATACTGAGCTGTGACCTTGTCCTTGAAGACAATACTGCCAGGAAGATACGTAAACCCCTGTACATTATGACATTAAAGGATACCAAGTTTCATTTTCATCCTCAAAAAGCTCGAAAGTTAAGGAGCGGAAAAGGAAGCGATGTGAAACTTGAAATACAGAACTGTGATAATGATCTTAAAGACAGTACCCACACATATAGAATATAAAATATGCATCCGTAAAGTTTCATGCACTTATCCTAAACAGCGCTCAAGCTATACAGTAGAAGGGAAAATGCGACTGAAAAGTAAATTATGAAATTATGAACTGTGACCGGGCCTCTGATGATGTTATATATATATATAACTCTTTGATTTGACATAAACAGGTTTCCTGTCATTGTGTCGCCGGATTTTTTCAGGTAACCTGATAAATCAACCTTACCGTCTGTTATTGTTGTACTTACAGCTGATGAATCTCCTACTAATGTTCCAAATTGTGTATAGGATAAGTATGAGCTACTTAAGAATTATAATGACAAACTTCGTGATGATCTTGAGGCTGATGAAGATTTTTTTTATTATCAAACAACCAGAAGAACTTGTTCCAGTTAATCAACTTGATTCGTCCGAACACAAGATAGTTGTTTTTGATGATATTCCGCTAAACAATGAAGAAATGAATAAAATAAGATCATATTTTTCATTATCACGTAATAAGAAATGTAATTCTATTTATCTCGCCCAAGGTTTTTATAATGTTGACAGATTTATTAGGCGAAATACTGGTTGTTTTATATTATTTCCAGGACTTGACAATGTCGATGTTAGAAATATCGCGAACGAACAATGTGGTGATGTAACAAAAGATAAATTTATTGAATTATATCATAAAGCGACGGCAAATAAATATGACTTTTTTTGTTTGATAAATTAACAAATGATACGAGTAAAATGTTTCGCTGTTGCATTGAAAAATATCTACAAATAATTTTTATAGAAAATAGTATATAATTAATGGAAAGACAAGCAAAGTACAGAAAACATATAGAAAATCTAAAAAAAACTTGTTAAATCTAAAGCTGAACTTAGGCAGATGATCCAACAAGCACGACGTAGTCAAGTGGTTGCAGCAGAAACAACAGCCGCCGCTCTCAAACCAGTTACTGAGGCTTTACTTGGAAAACAACCTGAAACTAAACCACTATCAGAAGAAGATCTTAAAAAATTACAAGAAAAAGGTTTACTCGGATTAGTTAAAGAACAACAAGAAGCAGCTGC
Organism: Megalonaias nervosa; assembly: GCA_016617855.1. NCBI lineage: Eukaryota > Metazoa > Mollusca > Bivalvia > Unionida > Unionidae > Megalonaias > Megalonaias nervosa. The sequence continues at coordinate 3,295 of JAECUM010007071.1, read as the reverse complement.
TGGAAGAATTATTGAAAGATCTGAAGAAGAAAAAAGAAGATTAGCTGAGTCACTTGTAGCAAATATAGCTGATCCTGCTGCAAGAGAAGCTGCAATAGATCAGCTAATAAATGATCCACTAGCGCTTCAACGAAGATTAACAGGTTTAACCACATGGGAGATTAAAAATATTTTAACAAATTTATCAGAAAAATTAGAAGATATTGAAAAGGAGCAAGAAAGAGTCGGAGAGTTGACGGTAAAGTTTATGGAAGTTGAAGATAAAAGACGATGGTATATAAAACGAGCAAATAATGAGATAACAAAGGATGAATATGATGATTTTTTAGGAAAAGATAATATAAAAGATCTTGATAATATAAGTAAATGGAATGATACTGAATTTAACAAACTTATTGATAATTTAACTGTAATAATGAACGACGGTGTTACTGCTAAACATGAGTTAAACACAGCCATAGAAGAGGAAAATATGATTCCACTTTATGATAGAATGAGATATGGTATTATTGCTTTAGTAGTTGGAAAAGCAGCACTTGAAAATAGAACAAAACCTTTTGGTACCGGTTGGAATTTTAAAAGGAAATTTTTTAAATTTGATGAAACTCGTGTAAAACAATATAAAAAAGAAAAAAACTGGAAAAGGAGTTAGAATATTTTCATCAGTTACTGAAATGATTGGCAGATTAATGTTATTGATATCATCAAAAGAAGCTGGAAATGTTGGTGCTGAAATTGACAATGATATTATTGACATACTTGATAATTTGAGATCGGAAAATTTATTAACATCTGACGAAAACGAAACTTTATATCGCGATTTAATTTAATAAAAATATAATAATAAATGTCAGCAACATTATTACTAGACTCTAGCCAATCTGATAAAGATAGCGCAGATTTTTCAATAAAGTATATTCCGCCAATAGAACTAGATCGTGAAAAACAATATGAAATTGAACTAATTTCCTATACGTGTTGGAATTCTATGGCTAATGTAAAAACTAGAGTAAATGATAAATTTGCATTCACTATTCCTATACGTACTCCACCATTTGTCACGTGGAAAACAATTAAAATTCCACAAGGAGCTTATAATATTGATGATATAAATAAAATAATAAAAGAACTTATAACAAAAAATGAAGGTGTAGCTGATAATTTTAAGCTTGCACCAAATTATAATACGTTACGTGCTAGAATAACATTAAAAGATATAACAGTTAGTCTTGTATCGCAAACAAGTATCGCACCACTAATAGGATTTTATAATTATGTATATCCTGCTCTTGATCGTGATAATCCCTTAACATAAAACGCAATATTAATAAATTGCTCTATTGCATCTGGATCTTACTCAGCTAAGGGCAGTAAAGGACAAACGATATATAGTTTTTCACCAGACATTCCACCAGTTTCTCTTATGCAAATTAGTCCACGTCAAGTTATTTATTATCCGTTAAACGTTGAAAATCAAATAACAGAAGTAAATATGCAATTGACAGATTAGTCTGGACGACAACTGTATTTTAACAATGAAATTGTTACTTATTATTTACACTTACGCGAACAATAGTAAACATATTTTCTAAAAGATTTGGTAATAAAATTATACAATCTCAGATATAATGAAACAGAAAAATGTTTATCGAAGAAAAATAGTCGGAGGATTTTTGGGAAATATATTTGCTAAAATTATAGAAAATGTTCCAGGAATAGCTCATAAAGTTGCACCAATTGCACTTGACGCAGCAAAAGCTTTTGCAACTGGAGCTGCATCTGCTGCTGGAACTGCTGTTGGACAAAAAATAGCTGATAAAATAAAAAGACCGATAATAAAACAAGCTATTTCAGAAATCGCACCAACAAAAGAAACTCAACGCGCAATGATAACAACAACAAAAAAACTTTTATCACCGCGAGGAGAACAAATTATACAAAAATTGATATCTAAAGCAACAGCGCCATAATAGGTTGACAAAATTTTGCATAACCTAATAAATAAAAACATGTCTGTTAAAAATTATCTCGATTTAGCAGAAACTTTTGACACAGACGACACAGTAACAGAATTTGAATATATTGAATATCTCGATGAAAATTCTAACGAACCTAATAAGGCTGGCGAAAGAACATTTAATGCTCGACACGATGACGTATTTCTACTGCCTCATAAAGCAATGTTAGAAGTTCGTGGTCAGATTATGACAGTAGCTGTTCCACCTGTCGCAATTGATGCTTGAGCAGAAGTAACTCTTATAAATGATGGTTGGTGTTTATTTCAAAGTGCTCGATATCAGCTGGCCAATCAAACTGTCGAAGATATTTCAAGTCACTTACAAGTTGCAAGTACAATCTTAAATACTATTTCGTGTTCCGATGATTACTCCAAATCAACTGCAACTAATATGATGTAGTTTAAAGATACCGGAGTTGGAAATGCGGCATCTAGAGAATTAATTCCAAGGGTAGCAGTTGCAGCTGGAGTTAATGCTGATGTAAGTGCTGCAAATGTGAGAAATTTTCTTATTGTTTATGCTCCTGCGCTAGGTATAGCCGCAATAGCTGCAGACGCTGGTGTAAACGCTATAAGAGTTTTACTTACTACTGCTTGTAATAATCTTGGTATAACGACACCAGGAGTAGCTGATGATGGAAATGCAATGTTAAATTTAGTTAATAATAATATAGCAAGTTTCAAAAGTGTACGTTACAATGAGGGTTTTTCTAAGAGAAGGGCACTTGCAGCAGTATCACGTCAAATTACAATGATGCTGCCGTTAAGTACAATATTTGGCTTTTGTCGCGATTACAATAAAGTATTTCGTGTAGTTAAACATACACTTATTTTAAATCGATCAGAACAAAATGATTGTTTATTTCGACTTGGCGGGGATAATGTACAGTTTATCATCAGCAAACTTGCGCTGTGGATGCCACGAATAACACCGACAGTTTCAAAATCGCTCGAATTAGATGATGTTCTTAAAAACCGCACAAAAAAGATTCATTTTCGGCAACATAAAATATATCAAACAGCAGTTCCAAATACCACCGACTACACGTCGCGAGTCACAACGACGTCGACTGAACAAAAGCCACGGCAAATATTTGTTGTATTTCAGCAACAAGCGCGACGTAATAACCAACGACAAAATAATGCGATATTTGATAATGCTGATGTTAGACGAATATATGCTAGAATAAATTCAAAGCAATATCCAGAGCGAGCGATAGAATGTAATTTTGCAGATGACGCTAATAAAAATATTACTCGACCTTACATGTACCTGCT